>JAXQGY010000892.1:0-302285 GCA_037040535.1 Talaromyces sp. P118-02
CAGCCGGCGTGTGGCTTAAGTACGGCTGAGCGGACGGGAAGCCCTGTTTTCCACACCCTATGGTCGTATGTGCTAGACTTAGCAATTTAATGTCTTATATGGTAAGAATATATCACGATTTGTAGTATCACTCAAATGTCAACTGGTTCTCCTTCACGGTGACCTAGCATTAATTATTAAAGACAATAAATACATTAAACTGCGTCAAGTTATTTCAAACTTGCAATCTTTTTCATATTTATTTATCCAATTTTGAATGTTATGTCTTTGTGATTTCATGGTCTCATTCCAATATATATTTCAATGCACTGCATACTTGATGGGCACATATATTCGCAACACCACATGTAGACCAGTTGGCCCAATATCCTCCATTGAAATGAATTAATCCGAACAAAATAACTGCGAGGATAGTTCTCAAAGTAAGAAGCACTCACGAACAAAATCCTCTGGCATAGAAACCGTCCGAGCGCTGGTTAATTCCAATCAGAGGACATGCCACCAGTTATCTATACTAGCTTCCAGTCACCCAAACCTGAAAAGTTAAAAAACTCCCAAGAATACACTCCAATCAAGGAGATACGGCTGGGTAGCAATAAAAATAGTGAGCGCTTTATACTCCGAGCCGGCAAGTTCGATGGGTTTGACTGATATGCAGCTTTGTGCATGTGTGCTATACGTGGGTGGTCACCCAAGAATGACATGATCGATGATGAGATTTATCGTGTTGGCTTGCATTCATGCAATTCAATGTTGTGTAGAAGCAAATTACAGTTATATATTTGGATAAATTGTTCCAATAGCCATTGACTTGAAACAAGGGAGGTTATTCACATTCTCAGCCGTTGATAATATTAATTATTTTTCTAATGTGGCAATATCGCCAAATTTTTTATTTGTTAATTCTGATGGTTTTATCTACAGTGAACAAAACCTGTTGTGCAAGAAGCAAGAGAAAAATAGAATAGAAAATGCATCCGGGTTTATCAAGTACAACTAACCCAGGTTCCACCGCTGTGCAGAGTCACCGCTCCAACTCGACTGAATCAAGGCAGCGCCATTGGTACTGTTAGAACCTCCGTCCAAGACCATGCCGCTCTCCTGGTTCGTGATTTTATAGGTGCCATCATCCTGCAGGTCAATAGCCCAGCGCTGGCTGGGATCCCGGTTGTTATCCCATTGCCACATCTGTAGGCCATCTTCATCGCTTCCATCTGGACAGTCCAGCGCCAGCCATGTTGCAACGTTGACGATATTCCAAGAAGAGTCCTCCGAATTTTGAGTCAGTATCCAACGCTGGTTTGGGTTCCAATCTAGCGCCCATTGAATGACACCGTTGCCATTACCATAAGCACCATTACTGTCGATTGCCAGGCCAGTCATGTTATTTGTGATAACGTGACGGCCTCCAACCTCGCTAGGTTGGGTGGCAGGTGTGTGTTGAAGCCACACCATAGCGCCGACAGCATCATTTGGCTCAATTGTGTCATCGTCCTCCGGTGTGGGCTGATCCCACTGGAACCATGTGATCTGAGGGTCGCTTCTTCGGTTCTTTAAGATGGTGTCTGCGTTGTACACCATCCACGAGTAATATGTATCCCACAGTTGGTTGTTTTGCACGAAATGCCCGGCGCCACGTCCTGGCTCATCATCATTGAAAATACCATCATCGCTGATATTGTATCGTGCAAAGTTGATAGTCTTTATGGCATCGTCGTAATATTTTTCGTCTCCGGTAATCATGTAGAGTAGATTGGCGTAGTCTAACCACGTCCCTTGACTGTAGGTTGCTGCTGACGTATCAACGCTTCCGTCTTCATAGACTGCTCTGTTGATCTGCCCGGTATCCTCATTGAAGAGATTGGTGCGAACCCAGTCATAAATCTGTACAGCTTTATCCAAATAATCACGGTCATTTGTGCTTTGATAGATATAACAGGCGACCTTTCCCAGGCTGTCATTCGATAGAGCTTCCTTCGCCGGAGTGTCTGACGAGTCTAGGTATTCGGGATTCTCTTCCCAGATTCCTCCATCGTTGTACTGCGTGTCCCAACCACGGTTAAACGCATAGTCGAAGCCAGCCTTTGCTTGATCGAGGTAGGTTTCGTTGAGCGTGATTTGGTAGCCACGAACAAGTGTTAATGTGAACCAGCCAAGGTCGTCATTCCACCCGTCCCAGTCCCATGGAGGCGGGCAGGTACTTGTTAGCCAAGTAGTTAGAAGACTGTTGATGAAATCTTTCAAGTCCGGGTTACCGGTCCGTTCGTAGACATCGGTGACTCCGAGGATGTCGAGGGCCCCTCGCCACGAATCGTCCGGATCTCCGTTGTTCAACGCCAACTTGTAGTACACGTCGTCTCCAGACGTCATGAGAAAGGCGTCGTTGAACCCATTATACATAGCATCTGCGTCGCCGTCATCGAGAGCGAGGACTGTCTGTCCTATTGCAAACGCTAGTACTTGTAATGTCGATATCCGCATTTTGGGTGATCAACGTCAGGGAAAAATGTGACAAAGAAAATCTGAGTCCTGCTGGCCGATCACGAATCCTTCAAATGTTTGTGGTCAGAGCAAAATTCCAAGCTTTGTTGATGATTTGGACATCTTATATACACTACGTACTACCAGATTAGCCTTTAATGATCCTTGCTAGATTACGTTTACATTAAGATTGGGGGAAAGACCCCACGTAACAGTACATTAGTAGGCCATGTGTAGGTAGTCTTGGTGGGTGGCCTAACACTACGGAGTTCCGTAGAGTCCGTACCAAGTAGAATTAGTGTTTTGGATCCTCAATCCACTACCTGCATCCCACACTTAATATTTAAGGATATGAGGCTAGAAAGGGCTCGGTTTGAGTTTCCCCGTAAAGTTAGAGCAACCAACGGGTCTACTAAGAGAGGGCTGATCGCTGGAATTCTCGCTCAGAATCAATACATAACCCCGGACCCCTACATGACTTCGCAGCCGGATGTATACTCCCGCGTTTGCTAAAAAATCCATCGTGGAATTTACGGCATGAACATTTGAAACACCACACAGGCAATGCGATCATGCATCCTGGTACAGTCCACTATCCATAATTGTGACTAAGCAACCTTTCTTTATACTAAAGCTGTCAAGCAGAAGACTCATCTTGAAGATTGAAACAACGAGCATGAATATAAACTTAGTTCGGCGATTGTCTAAAGTGGGCTTTTAAAAATGGGCGTGCCATGGAACGTCTAAGAGTCCTTGAGAGCCTTATACAATACTTGCAAGAATTGTCTCCGTCACCGGGGCCTACCCACGATCTGCATTCTGGGGCAGTTCTTGACAACCCTGCGTTGATGACCGAACAAGGTGCATTTTAGAGGCTGAGATTGCTAAGCTTCCAGGGTGACATTGATCCATTCGCCGCGTGGCTTGCCTGGTCCAAGCATAGTTTAACTAGCCGCATACACGAACTGAAAATATCATCAGGGACGGATGCGCAGATCCCAAGGGCCAATTTGAAGCGGAGTCAGCACCCTAAAAAGGTAATCCATCAGAAATGAGAGCACCACGGATCATCGGTAGTCACCGAGAGAAAGATTGTTCCTGGCTAGGCAGGCAACAAAATTCCTAAGGTGACCCACCTATTGAAAGCCTCGCAGAGTATTCAAGGATTGAGAACACTGCCTTGTATCGGGCAGCCCGATGAAGAATATTTGGGACGAGACGCCGAGTATTGCGAAAATGAAGTGGTATACACCATTCCTAGTGGATCCGATGACAAAAGCCAGTGATAAATATAGACTAGGGCTTTCACTCGACAAGAATTTTTAGATCAATAAGTCTGCCGATCAATTTGTACTTCCATGCATAGTCAGCTTCGGATATATTCGGGTAGGTCCCAAAACAAAGGGGACTAAAAACCGTTCCAATACTTTCGAGGATAATCTTTACCGGCATCCGATGGTCAATGGTGATTGACCCCTGTTTCTGATCCAGAGTCTTGTATAGGCAGGATAGGACATTCTACCAAGGATGACGGCATATACGGTCTTGGTGTGACTTTAATCTAATTAGTATCTTGACGACTGCTAGTGGTATTGTCGGCGGGTCTCGAAAAAAGAATATTTACCCTCATACTCGTGACAATTTCCATGACAAATTAATCAAACTCGTCCTAAAAGTTGCGTTTAGAATGGGCCAAGTGCATGCAGACATAACTTTACGTTGTCTTCGCGCGGACTTCTACACATCGCCTAAAGAGGATAACCGTGAAAACTATAATATTCTAAGAGTACGTTTTGTCCTAGCTTGAGTTTTGTATAGCATAAATTTAATTCATGTACTATTTGGTTCAAAGTACGACGAGCAGGAGGACCGCAAGAACCTCAAAGGAAAGATCAAGTATTTTGTCTTGACGAGTTTTCGATTATAAATTTGGTTGTGATTGCTTTGCCATCGAACTTATAGACCTCCCTTGCTTTTTATGGATATTTCATGAGGTATAAAATGAATACTTCAATCTTGTATCGTGGGTTGTACGTCTTTGAATCAAGCTACTGGAATGTCACCAGAGAGATAAGTAATAATAAGGTTATGAAATATTTGATGTCGGGAATCTGTTCCAGATGTCGGTGCTACATGTAATTTATTGATATGGATAAAGCAGCGGTCGTCACATACAAGTAAATGTAATTACAGTGTGGCTCTACCACAAACAACCAGCCCTAAATTTATTTGAACGTCAATTGAATGAATAAAATAGAAAAAAAGAAAAATCGAATAAAAATCCCAATCTGATATTGCCATCTCCTGAAATATACTGAATCTTCATACAAGATTCACAGCCGAAAACCCCGCCTCGGCACGACCTGGTGAGATGCCGGGAGGGTGGACTATTAAACCATGCATATATCGGCTCAAATAAGTCAGCACCGAATCTTTATTTAAAGTCTTTGATTGGTGAGTAACCTGAAAGGAATTCGTGTGACTCATCCCGCATTGATACCTTCACCCGAAAAACAGGAACAAAGACAATATTTGGAATAAATTTCAACAATGAAGTTGAAACTAATGACAATAAAATAATCCCAACGGATATTGAGTTCTTCTTCACTTCTCTTCCTTTCACTTGCTTTCCTTCCATAGCCACGACACGACCTCATATATCGATCACTTTCACATTCGAGAGCCCCGCATCAACCACAACCACGACCACCTACTACAATGTCACTGTTCGAAACCTACCAAGTAGGATGGATTGGTAAGTTATTCTGCTACAGCAACTATTTAATGTCCAAACTAATTATAGCCAAGGCCTCGGCAGCATGGGCTTAGCCATGACCACTCGAATCCAGGATCATCTCCAAACCAAAGGCCTACCAGGGTTGCACTATTACAATCGCACTGCGTCTCGCGGTCAGCAGATTCTGGAGCGCGGCGCAATCCAATGCCAATCAATTGATGAACTCGTGCAGAAAAGCAATGTCATCTGCATTTCTGTAAGGTGCCGAAATAGCCATCGCAATTTCGTAGTCGCTAATACATTTTGTTTCTATGGGTTCAGACTAGTGACGACAATGCTCTGAAAATTATTACCCAGCAGATTTCCAGTACAGACAGCGACCTCTCGACAAAGACAATTGTGGATACAACAACAGTCCATCCTGACACGACCAGAGAAGTCGCGGCATTGCTGTCACAACGCGGCGCTTCATTTGTCGCAGCGCCGGTATTTGGAACACCGCCCAACGCCGAAAAAGGCGAGTTGATGATGGCCCTAGCCGGACCTAAAAGGGAATTTCTGGATGTGCTTGCGCAGACATTTAGAGGTGTCATTGCGGAGGATGTTCTTATTGTGTCTGATTTGCCAGAAAAGGCAGTGATGCTTAAGACACTGGGGTAAGGACTTTCTGAAGGACAAGAAAGATAGCCGCTAAATGCTTTGCTTTTCCAGAAACTTTGTCGTTGCCGGAATCATGGAAGTTATCTCAGAAGCTCATGTCCTTGCTGAAAAATCGGGGTTAGACTCTCAGCTATTCGAGTCATTTCTGGGAAAGAAATTTGGAGATCTTGTCCACTCGGACTCGAGTCGACTTACGACTGGCGTATACATTCCCGAGAAAGGCTTGTTTGACCTGCTTCAAATTACGCACGGCATTGACTAATATATGACCAGGCCAAAAAGCAATGTCTGATCTCCACCTCGCCATCAAGGACGTTCAGCATGGAATCGACTCCGCGGAAGCTGTGGGCACAAGACTCAAAGTAGCTGAAGTAGCCATGGAAAATCTCAAGAGGGCAAGGGATTACTCTGAAGCACATGGTGGGAGAGCCCTGGATTCGTCGAGTTTGTATGGGATTGTCAGGGAGGACGCTGGGTTGGATTTCCGAAATGACATCGTACGAGCAAGACCGGAAGAAAGGACCAGTAACCATATTCACATATCCAATGTTTTATTAAACCATGTTTTCAGGTGAGAGAAAATGTTAATTACTACACCTACGTGTACTTGATGATACGTCGTGGGAAGACAACAGAATTAGAGTTGATGGTTTGATGGGAACAAACCCCTCCTGAATAGGCTCTTCTTCAACATGACAACAGAAACCACCCTCAATCGACACATACTAGAATTTAGAGCATAGCAGGAGCTTTAAATCCCTACCCCATTTCTCTTTGCTTAGTTCATCGTCCCACGACGTCATCCAGACACCCCGCGCCAGCTTACAAATCAACAAATCCCCAGGATTTTATAGTCGAGTAGTTAACTACTCCAAAGTCCTGTAGCGGAAATTTCGACAGACAAACTCAATCATGGAGCCGCTTGCAACGGAGAACATTCTCATCCAGGGGCGACGTATTGCGTACGGAGTTTACGGTGCCGCTGATTCCCAGCACCCCGTCGTTCTCGTCCACGGAACGCCCTCGTCATCGCTCATCTGGCGCAATGTAATCCCAGGGCTCCTATCATCCGGTATCAAGATCTATGTTTTCGATCTTCTCGGATACGGGCTCTCGGAGCGACCCATTGATCCGTCCTTAGACACGTCTATAACCGGCCAAGTACCGATTCTGGAAGGGTTACTAGCATATTGGGGACTCGGCACGTTCCACTTAGTAGCTCACGATATTGGCGGGGGTATTGCACAGCGCTTCGCTATATTTTCGCCAAACCGTGTGCGCTCGCTGACTCTAATCGACGTTGTGAGCTTTGACAGCTACCCTTCGAAACGCACTAAAGAGCAGATGAAGAATGGTCTGGATGTTTTGATCAAGGCAAAGGACGAAGATCATCGTGCCCACTTTAGAGCGTGGCTCTTGTCGGCAGTTCAAAATCAAGAAAAGCTAGCCGACAGTATTCTCGATGTCTATCTCGACTACATATCAGGCCCAGTTGGGCAGGCCAGCCTGTTTCAACATCAGGTGAGACATTATGACCCAAAACATACCATGGAGGTCGCCAGTCGATACCACGAGCTTGGTGAATTGCCGGTGAAGCTTATCTGGGGAGCCAACGATTCCTGGCAGGTCGTAGACTGGGCTCGCAAGCTAAACGCTGCCATTCCGGGGTCAAGTCTAGACGTGATCGACAACTGTGGCCATTTCTCCCCAGAAGATCAACCAGAGAAAATCTCCGCAATTCTGGCGACATTTTTAAAGGAAAATCTGTGAAATCTTAGTGGGATAGCTACTCTACTTGAAATGTTGAATTCTGAGCCAAGCATAGAAATAGCCAACAACCATGTAGTCAATTGGCATCTATCAGCCAGATGACTTTACTAATACGAAACTTTTATAATTTTGCAAAGTTCAATGATTGGCAAGTGGGATTTTTGCCCGAGTACGCAGACTGCAATGGTTGCTATACTGGCGACGGCCGATGAGCGACTTTGGTCGTAAAGTCCGACTCCGACTACTACCCATCTGCCCGAGTCGGAGAGAACAAGTATTTTAATGCCAAACTTCGCAGTTGTTCCGACATTATTTCTTTTTATACATAACCTGTAATAGGGAATATTTACAGAAATCCAAAACACAAGACTTCTTGAGCTTTGAAGCTATTCACCATGAGCGGCAGCACTGACTCTTCCCAGCCCTCTGAAGCAGCGAGGGCAGCCAACATGGTTGATACCGCATTCGAGGCAATCCCCGTGACAAAGATCCTGTCAGAGTTTGTTGCCAACCTCACCTATGACTCTGTGGAACCAAAGATAATGGAAGGGTTGAAAGAACTGCTACTGGACTACATCGGGGTCGGTGCATTTGCTGCATCCACCATTGAATCCAGCGAACCGTTCCATCGTGCGGTACTCGGATTTAGTGGCAATGCCACTGGGAACTGTACTGTTATGACAAAAGGCCAACAATTTCCTCCGCAGTACGCCGCACTCCTCAATGGTGCCTATGTGCACACGCTCGATTTTGACGACACGTTTGCCGCTGGTGCCCTTCATCCAGGCGCGTCAGTCATCTCAGCTGCACTGGCCCAGGCTGAGATTTCGAAGGCCAGCGGTAAAACCCTCCTGACAGCCATTGCTGCTGGGTATGAGGTCATATGTCGAATTTCAAGGGCGCTGGGTGCAGGCGCCTACGAGCGAGGGTTTCACAATACGGGTACGGCGGGTATATTCGGCGCGGTTGCTTCGATTATGAAGATCAGAGGAGCGGACTCAGCAGCTATTGAGTCAGCATTCGGACTTGCTGTATCCAAGGCAGCAGGATCGTCGCAATTTCTTGAGAATGGTGCCTGGAACAAACGACTGCATCCCGGGTTTGCTGTCCACGATGCCTTCTTGTGTGCAGCCTTTGTCGATCAAGAAATTCTTACTGCATCAAAGCCTCTCGAGGGTATTTTCGGGCTTTTGAAAGGGTACTCCTCCTCTCCAAAAATCGAAAACATGGTAGATGGCTTGGGCACGGAATGGATACATGTTACAACTGCTATCAAGCCATATCCTGGGTGTCGGATGACTCACACGGCAATCGACCTGGCATCGAAATGGAGAAAACAGAAGAGTGGTCTTATAAAAAGCTTACGTTTATCGCTTTCCCCCCATTGCTGGATGATTGTGGGTAGGCCGCTGCCAAACAAAATCCATCCCAAGAACATCGTGGATGCCCAGTTTAGTGCCTATTACCAACTCGCCACTACCTGGCTAGATGGAAATGAGACAGGCTGGGGGGTGTATAACCGTATGAATGATAACGATGTCTCTGAAATTCTGGATAAAATCATGGTCGATGCCAATGATGATCTATTCGCTTTGGCTGCACGGTTGGAAATTCATTGGGAAGATGGAACGACTTCAGTCGATACTGAGAAAGATCCGATAGGGGAGCCATCCAACCCGCTCACTCGTGAACAGATACTGAGCAAATTCAGCTCCATGGCAATTCCTACCTACGGCGAGCTAAAGTCGAAGCAAATTATTGAGGTCGTTTCCAAACTAGACCAGGTCCTTGATACCAAGGAATTGATGTCGGCATTGGCCTAGATGGAAATATCTAGTCTACCATCAATCAAAGCTGAGTTATTTAGGGATTGGCACCATGGTATCCCTGTAAGTGTATTGTATAGCACAAGAACTGTGACATGTGTATATGACAAATTCAACTTTCATTCCGTGCGAGAATTCAGTTCCAATCCATATTGTCAAGTTCTTCCCAATTCCAGAAGTCGGGATATGTAGCCATATCCGAGTTCATCAAACTTGTCGGATCTAGGGTATAAGGTTCCGAAGAAATATTGACCTTTTCTTGTCGTGTAGGAGTATTCGCCACGAAATTTGGACCACTTTCATGTTCTAAATATGGGCTGGTCTTGCCCAAGAATTCGGCCCGCCACCACCAGAGACAATCGAACAAAAGACTCATAGACTAAAAATGGCGAATTAGTTGTGAAAATTGACAGCAGCATATTCTGACTTACCAAACGACCACGGAGCAAAAGCCGAAGACCATCGACTGAGCCATCCTTGAATTTGAACAGCTGAGTACTAGACCATAACTGTGTGAATATGGTAGCCATTATGGCATTCAGATCGGTTTTATCGACGGAGAGCTTCCTTGATAGGCGAACAACTTCGAAAAACATCTCTTCTGCAATCTCGGTATCTACCTGTGCTCGTAAGCCGCTGCGGCATACACGAAGAATGCATATAGCAGCGATGACAATTGTGCGCGCTTGGAAATGGGAGCAGTGACTGCCAAGGTCTTGGGACTTGTCTAATCGTGAAGCAGTCTCTATCAACTCGCAAGAAATGAAATAGGTCTTCAAGATTTCCGAGTCACGTTCAACACTGGGCATGCTGAAGAAGTTGAAAGCCCGGATCATGAGTCGAATGCTGTTGAGGGTGAAATCGTCTAGAATTAAATTTCAATGTTAGTTGTGTTCTATACACATTTTAATATATAAAAGGGATGCGCTTACATAAATCCCCTGCTTCCTTTGAAGTAACTTCCTGAGCTTGCTGGTCAAAATAGTCCACCAGGGAGTTTAATACGCGGCTGTCCGTATTAGAGCCGAGATCTAAGGTTTTCATGATTGAAGAAATTGTGTCCTTAAGGACACGGTGCAGACGATGCTCATATAACACTATGTGTGGCAAACCAGTGAAAATTGACTCGTCCCAGTCAAGTTTCTTGAAATTTATCATCAATGGAGAGGGAAGCCCGTCATAAAGGCTCGTACTGCTTTCTGTAAGTCTGGTGAAGTTTTGAAAACGGTCAAGGAATTACCTTTGGAATACTTTCACACAATACGCCCACAACCGAGAGGGGAATAAGCCGTCCGGCTCAGACTCTTTCAATGCTCTGTTGAAAAAGTCTTGTCTTCTAGAAGTATAAGGAAGACCTTTTTGTATTGCTAGTTGCATAGCCGCGCCTGTGAGAACATGAGTTGGATCTTTAAAAGGACTCTGGACGGGCAGAGGCCAGAGACTCAAAATAACGATAGCTTGTACCGTCTGGATGGCATTTTCAGTATCAAAAATGGACTGGCGAGCAAGTTCGCTCAACGGTTTCAGGAGAGACGAGATTATCATTGGATCTTTCGAGTATTTTCTTGCCCCGACATAGACAATGACCCAGAATAGGAAATTCGAATACTCAAAAACCTCATTTGGTGTTTTAGTGAGATCGTAAATTCCTGCCACAGCTGGTGCGTAATGTTGAACAAACCTTATTTGGATCAAAATTTGTGTCAGAGTAAACAGGAGAGCCTTACATGGAGAAACAGCCGTCTATTTTTCGTGGACTTAAATCAACGTTCGCCAGTCTCCGAGACACGGTTGTTGACGGGAAAGGTTTGATAGATGTAGATATGGATAGGCCTAACTCAAGACATGGGATAGGAGGCGAGGCCGGGGTTTGTTCAGCCCCTTGATGATATTGGTACGTGTCACTAGATGTACACAGTTCGCTTTCTGGAGCCTGTACATTGGCAATAGACTGCTGATTGGTTTCCCATAGAAGGGGGTGCGTGGTAGGTAGGCTTGTTTGATTTATAGGTGTAGTTGAAATAGGAGGAATTGACGAAGGCGATTCGTATTGTGCATAAAGGCGGTCCAGTTCACGTCGCAGCTCCGCTTTACTTCACAGTGTTAGCTGATGAATGCTCTAAGAGCATTAGAACTAACGTTTGTTTCTTCTTTCGTTTGAAAGAGGTCGACATGATGCATTCTCGGTCCATTCTCCGGCATCTGGTGCATGCATTGGTTCTGTCCTCGTAGGCATCACATCGGAGCTGTTGGTTTTAATTATCTGGTCTCTTTTATGAGGGTCACAAGTAACACTGCGTCTACTCACCTTCAGCTGGCGACAGGCGTTACACGCCTTGATTCGTCCCATGGTAGATTTGAGCTCTCAGCAAATTTCAACTAATATTAGAGTAGATACCATGTAGACAAGCTCCAAGTTATTCAATTTGGCCTTGGTCAAGGAGTTAGGCTTGGAGTAGGGTGGGGCGCTCGACTGCCGAGCATCCGAACCCCGGAAGACGGGGTGAGAAATGGGGAATTGAAGATAACATTGATCACAGTTTCGGTCACTCAGTTTAAAATAGTGTCAGTTCTAACATTGGCTTGAAGAGGGGCAATTTTAAGTATCTTAATCAGCTATTTGAAGTTGAACAAATATGCCTACATAGCATTACTCCTTGAGACTAACCCCGTTTCTCAATGCAGAGTGACTACAATTTTAACACTATCATTGATAAACCTCAGGGATGAAAATCTCTTTTCTTAGTATGCTGTAAACAACTTTTGAAAGTTTTTATAACCGAGAAATGCTATGCTAGTTTAATACATCAGCGATGATATCCGGAGAACTCTAGTTTTAGAGCTGAGACAGCTACATCAATTTGGTAGTAGGCATGCTAGCGGTGAAACGCAAGCAAAGTTCAAATGGGCGGCCACCTAAAAGTATTTTTTTGGCTCTTAAGTGAATCAATTGTATCCTGAAACGGTTACCGGTCGGGAATATCAAGCAATATCGGAATTGCGACTTTATCCCATTTCGCCGAACCTGAGTCACCGACTTTTCGGACATCACATAATATTTTATAGCAAGTAAATAGTGTACTGTAACAATGCCTAAGTAATAATGGGCTTGTATAGCTATATTTTAAGGATTTTTGTTCCTTATCGCTGATTTGTAACTGTATGCTTCAGCTTCATTCGTATATCCGCACATTAATTGACACATAATAACTAACTTCAATGTTTTCAACTAAAATGGCCGAAATTAGCAGCAATAACATTTGAAATAGTCGACAAAAAAATACAACATTGAAAGCTATTTTTAAAGTACACCAAATAAACAGCGGGTAAAAATAATCGGAGCATTCAAATTCGCTGGTCCATGTAGTCCGATTCGAAGCCGTTTGGACATATCCACTATTTCCCTTATATACTAATCAAATGACCTATGACTAACACAAAGGGACCTCCTGCTACTATTAATCCGTCGCATATTGCAAGGTCATAGGCTTTTGATTTCTCTGCTTTCATTCTCCCAATGGAATCAAAATCTCATGATGACAAACTCCAAGGATCTAATTGGACAACTTGGCCAACATGTGTAAGCCGAGATCGGCTGTGTTATCAGCAAGAAGCAGGAAACGTCATTGGACAATAAAATGGACGATAAACAATGAAACCCTGAAGCGAAACCCTGAAGCTATCCGTCTCGATGTATGCGACCCAAATTGTATATAGATCGTCCGCTAACGGAGCATTCTGAGTCATCAGAGGGACGGCCCCGCTGTTGTGCTCCGGCATCGGCTAGGAGGGATGTACAGCTGGTTGCATACTTGGCATATAAAAACACAGCAAATACTTTCAGAAATTTGAGCAAAACATTTTCAAAGGTTCTAATATACCCCCAAAGATACTTATAGCATTGAATCATGGCTTCCAAAACAGAATCCGCCACTTACACTCATGGTCATCATCCATCGGTTGTTCGGGCCCACGGCTGGCGAACAGCTCTCAACTCGGCCGCATATCTACTTCCCCATCTCAAGCCAGATATGAAAATCCTCGACATTGGGTGTGGGCCAGGCACAATTACTGTCGACCTTGCCAGCTACGTCCCAGAAGGACACGTCACTGGTCTTGAACGCGTCGGCGAGGTTATTCATGGCCAGGCTCGCGCTTTGGCTCAGGAACGGGGAGTGAAGAACATAGACTTTGTCTCAGGAGACGCAAATGCGCTAGAATATGCAGATGGCAGCTTTGATGTTGTCATGTGCCATCAAGTTCTACAGCACGTCGGCGATCCAGTCGGCATCCTCAAGGAAATGAAACGCGTAACAAAGTCTGGAGGTATTGTGGCGGCTCGCGAAGCAGACTACGGAGCCTTCCTGTGGTATCCCCAAAGTGACGGTTTGGATGAGTGGCAGTCGCTCTATAGCAAAGTTGCTCGGCATAATGGAGGAGAGCCGGATGCCGGGCGCGTGCTTCACGTATGGGCTAAGCAGGCTGGGTTTGCCGATATCAAGTGCAGCTCAAGCAACTGGTGCTACAGCTCGAAAGATGAAATCAAATGGTGGACTGATTCATGGGTAGAGCGGTCAGTGGCGTCTGCTTTTGCCAAAACTGCCGTAGATGGGAAGGTGGCCACGACTGAGGATCTCGAAAGAGTGTCCAATGCCTGGCGATCCTGGGGTGCGCATGAGGACGCTTGGATTAACATTCTGAGTGCGGAGGTTATCTGTCGGAAGGAGTGATTGCAGCCGGCCATCTCTAAATTTAGGTCATATAATGTTTACTTTATACTATTTAATTTTTCCCACTGTCGCCGATAAACATATATGAGTAACACACAAAACGTAGATAAGTGAATCCGAAAGCTCCCATAATTCTATGTAGCTAGTACAACAAATTTACTCCCACTTCTCCCGGTTCTTCTCCACAAAGTCTTTCCACTCAGTTGGCTTTTCCTCAAGCAGATTTAGACTTTCGGTAAGATCAGCTCCACCGTAGTATCCAAACTCCTGAATCATCATCAACATCTCGTATATCTCCGCCCTCTTGTTTTCTGGAAGGAACGATTTGAACACTTCTTCGGGAATTTTCATATAGACGGCAGGTTTTCCGGTCACGCTAGAGAACTGATTGACAATCTGCTCAAAGGTGTAGTATGCAGTAGAGGCGTAGATTTGTTTTCCGAGGACCCTTTCTCGGTTTTTGATGACCGCCTTTACAAATAGACCTATATCAGATGCGTATATACATCAGTAGCTATTCCTCAATTAGAAAATTAAAAGGAGAAAAGTTACTCACCTGTATCAGCTTGGATATCAATAAAGGGCATTTTGGTGTTGCCTTCAAGTGGCAATGCAATAACGTAATTGTCACCCTGCTTTCGTAGCATGTCCACAGCCTCGCTCATGAACGTTCCAGGGAGAACAAAAGTCGCCGGGATTGCAGACTCGCGGATATAGCGCTCTACTTCCGCCTTTCCATCGAAATGATGGACATTGGCCCAAGCACCCTTGCTGACCTCTGAGGCATCAGTCATACTAGAGTAGATCAGATGCTGGATACCGGCAGCTTTGCAGGCGTCGGCGGCCGTTTTGCCTTGAGAAACTTCTGTCGCGCGTGACGCATCCTCCCAAAAGTTTGTCACTAGGAAGACAGTGTGGGCACCGGAGACGGTTGCTTTCACTGATTCAAACGAAGACAAATCTCCCTAAGAGGATGGGTTAGGGATTAGGCTTATCCGTCAATTTCATGGGTTCAGCCATACCTGCACTACTTCCACTCCCTTGGCGGCCAGCTCTTGTGCTGCGGCAGACGAAACATTTCGAGTGACAGCGCGTATTTTGAACTGCGAAGAAAGTTCCGCGTCATTCTGAATGGCTCGAATAACAGAGCCTCCCTGGTTGCCAGTGGCGCCAAAAACGGTAATGATTTGTGACATGGTGATTTTTATTGAGGAAGAGAAATATTGAAAGACTGTAATGGTTGATACTGAAATGCTATTCACAAATTCATAATAAATAACCTGTTCACTCTATATTTATATATTTTTACAGGCGTATAGCAAGAATAAGTGCATGTCTGGAGTTGTGCCGAATCTGGTATGTCGGTTCCCGTGTCGGGGCAAATATTCGCCCGAGCCCTGAAGAGTTGTCCCAGCGCCCGCTGTCTCGGCCAAACGTTGTCTAAATTTCCTACAATTCCTTCTAAGTCAGTGGAAAAGCGAGTAATGAGTCATAGTTATTGTCCAATATGGGGATGGCCGTATTTTGATGGCCTCCAGTTAATTTAGCAGCGTATCTATATCAAATTCCATGTTTGCCGCCTAGCGACGATACGGGCAATGGTACTCAAGCCATTCCTGCGAGCCGATTAAGGACACTGCATTGATGCTCCTGAATGTCACTATGAATGGGTTAAAAACTTATAGCCAAGTTTTGCTTTCATTGATCCTCAAGATAAGTTGAGATGAAGCTATAGCAGAGATCCTGGGATAGAGAAAGTGGGGTGTAGCCAGGATGCTATGCGGAGTTAGCATGCTACGTACCTATGCTTCCTTCTCCCTTCAATATTTAAATACCGGGTAAAACCCTTACTTATTTCTTGTCGAACAACGTCGACAGATTGCATCCCAGGGCTTGAGAAAGGACCGATTATTGGGAATAACCTCAACCTGAGACTTAGAAAACTGAATTAGGAAGTTTTTTAAAGGGAAAATACAGGATTTATGGGAGGATTCGCTTATAAGAACTGGGTTCTTTGTTCTCCTTGCACGTGACAGGATTGGCCTGAGGCATATATGCCAACATTTCTGACAATACCGGAGCGGTTATTTAAAGCCGTACAAATGTCGTGTCCGCCTTGATCATCAATACCCCTCCAGTCCAATAAATTTCCCATCAAACTCGTATCTCTATTCCTAAAGGGTACGACTCATTATCATGGGAGCAGTATCTCTTCAAATACTCTCCGACCTGCACCTCGAAACTCATTCCTCGTACGGAAGCTTCAAGTTCGCTCAAACCGCACCGTACCTCGCCCTTCTTGGAGATATTGGTCACGTCGCTAACGACAACCTCTTTTCATTTCTTGAAGAACAACTTGGCCGTTATTCCGTTGTCTTTTTTCTCTTAGGAAATCATGATCCATATCATCTTTCGTTCAAAATTGCAAAGGCCAAGATACGTAGTTTCCAGGCTCTAATGGACAAAAGATCCTTTTCGGGCAAACTTGTTTTCCTCGACCAAACTCGATACGATGTGACCAAAGACCTGACTATCTTGGGATGCACCTTATTCTCGCGGATCTCCCTCCGGCAAGAATTCGCTGTCGAAGGTCGCCTGGTGGACTTCAAAGATATCCTAAGGTGGACAGTTGATGATCACAATGCGGCACACGAATCAGACGTCAAGTGGCTAAATGCTCAAGTTTCCACGATAACTAAAGACGAGCCTCAGCGCCGGATTGTAATCTTCACCCATCATAGCCCGAGCATTGATTTACGGTGTACGGACCCAAAACACGCTGGCAGTGATGTGTCTACCGGCTTCGCAACAGACTTGAGTAACGAGGAATGCTGGACTAACCCTGCAGTCGTGGCATGGGCTTTTGGACACACGCATTTCAACTGTTGTTACACAGATACGGATGGGAAAACTATTATATCAAATCAAAAGGGCTATCGTTTGATTCCTGCAAAAGACTTCAACCCAGAAAGGCCATTTACTATTGGAGAACGAGGACATGGTGCTTGAAATTCACGTCAACTTCAGCCATACTTGCGCATCTCATTGGTTGGTGTTGTAGATGATCTAATTTACAGAGGCTCTATTATTTTATCATCTCCTCAAAGGAACGCCGATCTCCAGAGTTTGGATAATGTACCTCAACTTTCTAGAAGAAATTAAAATTTAAAGTCATTGTGTAATGCAGCCTTTGCACACTTTTCAAATATTTTGAAATATTTCCGTATGACTTATTGCCTTGCTACACATTACCAAAAATCGTCGAAACCTTCCATGATCACACAATACAAATTGGGTCTTTATCGCTCCTTCGATCCGTCATTGTACAGATCTTTACATGTCTATATCTATATAACAATGAGGAAAAAGATAAAATGCCATGCATATGTTGATTCAGCATAAATTGCGAGCCTATCACCAAAATGTGATAGCTTGTACATATTAGGAAAAGACTTACAGAAAAAAACCACTAGCAATGCACACTGCTATATTTAGTGCAGACTTGGCTGACGGCTCTCTATGATTCGGCAGCTTTAATAGCCAAGTAAATAATGCGTAAAATACAACAACCTTCATCCTCGTTGCCCCTCAACTGCTGTCACGACCTACTTCGCACTCAGGGACTCCACCTCCCCAGATCTTCACTAGGAGATTTAATTCTGGAGTCGTTATGACTTTGATTAGACCCAAGGGATTTTCCGAGTTATTTCCGAGAGTCACTTCTAAACAAAAGTGAGCATTGCAATGTCTATTCCCGAGGGCAGATACAAACCACCATTATTTCGCCGCGATTTTCACGTCGCGATTATTTGTGCACTACCTCTCGAGTACGATGCTGCCTGCCTTCTCGTAGACGAGTTTTGGGACCAAGATGGCAAACAATACGGTCGCACCTCCGGTGATCCCAACACTTATAGGAACGGACGAATTGGGAGACACAATGTCGTACTTATGTTACTCCCAAACATGGGGAAAGTCACCGGCGCTGGATCAGCAGGGAGCTTACGGACAAGCTATACCAGGATAAATCTTGCGTTTCTTGTCGGCGTATGTGGTGGAGTACCTGCACATGACATGGTTCTTGGGGATGTTGTTGTTAGTGATGATTTGGTTCAATATGATTTTGGCAAACAATACCCCGGCCAATTTACCACCCAGGACACAATTCAGGTGTACCCACGCGCTCAGCCCAAAGATATCCGCAGCCTCCTTGCTTATTTCAAAACCGAATCCGGCAAAAATGACTTACGAGTGGACACCGCTAAGCATATGAGCGCCCTACAAGATGCAGCAGTATCCAAAGGCTATACATGTAGCTATCAATATCCAGGGCCTGCAGAAGACAAATTGTTTGATGCTACATATCGTCACAAGCATAGAGAGCCGTCTACTTGCAATCTATGTTGTGGAGAGGCAGAGGTGTTTTGCGACGAGGCTGCTGCCGCGCCTTGTGCCGAGCTTGGCTGCGATGAAGCCTTCTTGGTTTCTAGACCGCGCCTGAGAAATGATGGTGGTCAAAAAATCCAACAAAATCAGAGCCCTGAGGTTTTCATTGGACGTATCGCC
Organism: Talaromyces sp. P118-02; assembly: GCA_037040535.1. Classification (NCBI taxonomy): domain Eukaryota; kingdom Fungi; phylum Ascomycota; class Eurotiomycetes; order Eurotiales; family Trichocomaceae; genus Talaromyces; species Talaromyces sp. P118-02. The sequence goes on from JAXQGY010000892.1 coordinate 18,771, forward strand.
TCAGCAGACAGAGTGATGAAGTCTGGGGAGCACCGCGATCAAGTTGCAAAGCAGTACAACGTCATTGCCTTTGAGATGGAGGGAGCTGGATTATGGGATGAGATTCCAACCATTGTTGTCAAAGGAATTTGCGATTATGCTGATAGCCACAAGAACAAGTCGTGGCAGCCATTTGCGGCCGCGACTGCAGCAGGCGTCACAAAATCCATACTGAACCGGTATAACGTTACTGACAGCACTGAATCGGTATTGGTTACCATTAGTATGTTTGCTAATAGCAATATGATTTCCCATGATGTTGACAATAACTCAGATTACAAAAACGACCATCGAAGCGATTCGCAGGACCCGGATACAGACGAATTGAAAAGTGTGGTGCCATCAAGGATCACTACCCCCTCTACAGGGAATCAGTGGAAGTCGCTGCTGGATGCAACCAATGACTTTCAGCGGGCCCTCGACGCTCAACAATGCAAAACGCTACAAAATATCCAGGCCGTCCCAAATGCCACGGCAGTCCTCGTCTTTACCGCCCAGCTTGACTCTCGTAACAGAGAGAGGAAGGGATCTAGCATTGCCAGTAGATTTCATTCCATTCTGCAATCTGCTCGCGACTTTTCTGCTGTGATTCAGGACTTTAAGGGATGCCCATCGGAACTTTCGATTCATCTTTGGGGTAGCGTCAAACTAACAATAACTGTGAGCATCCGATCATAAGTTTAGGATGTGATCTTGAACTAATGATATCAGGTGATATTCGGTCTCGTCTCACACTATGAGACTCTCTCGAAAGTCTTCATGAACCTTGGCAAGCTTTGTCCACAGCTAGCAGAATACAATGCGGCGTTTTCAACTTCAGTGCAGCTTCAAAGATCCCTCGCAAACTTTTACGCATCCATCATTCGCTGCTGCAAGGATGTCATTAAGATCACTCAGCGTCCATGTATGTTGATATTTTGATTTCCAAAACAGGCGTCGTGTCTAACAAACGCATAAGGGCACGAGCAAATGTTTGGGGCCCTTTGGGACTCTTTGGAACGTGATTTCGATCCCCATGCGAATGAGGTCCGGAGATATAGTGAAAATGTCGACCATGCGCTATCAAACGCAAAAACATATCTGAAAGATCGCATGGCTGCTGAACAGAGAAACGATTCAGGGGGCCGACAGACGACGAACAATATCTTCTCGCAATCAAGAAAAAAATCCGGTAAACGTGACAATTGGCAGGTGGAAGTGAATGAGTGGCGAGCCAAGGAAGAAAAAAAACAGCTCCTTGATGCACTTTCGACTCATGATTACCTGACACCACTTAAGCAAAGCCGTCGAAAACGACAGAATGGCACAGCACAGTGGCTGTATGAAACACAGGAATTTGAGAATTGGAGCAATGCTTCCGAGTCTAGAGTTCTTTGGTGCTCCGGAAAAAGTATTGAACCCCCAATTCTGTGATGACTCTATACTGACGATGTTTCTGTGTGCAGTTGGTTCGGGCAAAACAATCCTCACGTGAGTATCTAATGGCAGAGGACCACATTACGCGCATACTAATGAAAGGGTATAGAGCGAGTGTGGTTGATAAAATTTTGACTGAGAAGCAGGATCCGGATATTTTCGTTTCTTTCTTCTTTGTCAGATTTGACGATCCCGAGTCATGGAAAACCGAAGTCATTCTCAAGTCGATCATATGGCAGATTATAGACACGACAGGCTTCCAAGATGGAATGGCAGCCTTGCTGGAGGAATCACAGCACAACTCACCATGTGACCCAGAACATCTTTTTAGGATGCTAAATTTGGCAAATAGAAAACTTAAAAGGCTCTATATCATCATTGATGGGTTAGATGAGTGCTTGAAGGGAGATCGTGATGGACTTCTCTGGGTACTTCACTTACTTTGCTCGTCCCGGCATAATATTAAAGTATTTATCTCCGGACGTGAAAGCGTCTCTAGGGAAGTCGAAAAGTGGTTCCCTCATGCTGAACGCGTATTTATGGGCCATCCATCTGGCCAGTCCGATATAGCAACATACATCGACAACGCCGTGGAAGAAAGATTACAGAGAGAAGACCTGATTGTTGGCGATCAGACTCTTATCGAGGAAATAAAAGGCGCATTGAAAAAGGGTGCAGAGGGAATGTAAGTCTCTAAGCTCAAGGGGCCTCTTCTCGACCTATTTGCTGATATTTCTAGGTTCCTCTGGGTTGTATTCCAGATCGATGCCCTCTGTTCACAGCATTGCGACGACGATATTCGTCAGGCTATTCGTGAATTGCCTAAGGATTTGACAGAGACCTTCAAACGTGCCCTTCGGAGAATTACTGCACAACGTAATGCTGATGTTGCCTCGAAGAGTTTCCGATGGGTTGCCGCTGCAAAGAGACCTCTTTCTGTCGATGAGCTAAGAGAAGCTATCTTCATTGAGATAGGCCAGGAATATTCCAGACCAGAGCGATTCCCAAACGGCATTCACAACATAGGATCTTGGTGTGAGAATCTCATCAACGTTGACGAAGAGAAAAATATAGTTCAATTCGCGCATCACACGGTTCGACAATTTTTGATTTCCAAGGATTCTGACCCTGAACTGGAAAATTTCCATTGCGAGGCTGACGAGGCCGATCACTATCTTGGTGAAATATGTGTGACGTACCTTAACTTCAATAATTTCAAAACAACTCTTGCTCGACGACCTCGACCACCGCCTCAAATAATTCCTGCCGAAATAGCTCACCAAGCCCTGCGAAACGAAAAAGGCTCAACAAACCTGCTCCGAACTATGGCAAGATTTGCGTCAGGGGCTAGCAGAAAGTCAGTAACCACAAATGTTGTGGATGTTATATCCAGCTTGACATCAAACGACGCGATGGTAGACAAGACAGAATCAGAACATCCTTTCTTGAAATATGCGTCAAAATACATGATCCTTCACACCAAAAACTTTGAAGAAAAGAGATCTGTCATGTGGATACTTTGGAAAGAAATGATGATTTATGGAAGTGATCTCATCGAGACTCCATATGGGGTCAAAAGTCTCATGGAAGATGACCTCTGTATCTTAGATTGGAGTCTTTCAGCTCGTCACCATGCTCTCCTACGGCTCATTTACCTCGGACTTGGATCATCGAGTAGTGAAGACCGAGCCTCGGTATTATGGGAGGTTGCTAGTCGTGGGCAAGTGGATGTCGTGAAATTACTCCTCGATGCCGGGGCGGATGTGCATTCTTCGAAAGCAAACGTGACTGCACTACGGGCAGCTTTTATGAATAGCTATTTTTCTGTCGCTGAGGCGCTCCTTCTTGCAGGAGCAGACTTGAATATGCCGGACGACAATGGCCAAACAGCATTGCATCAGGCTGCTCGTTGTGGATATCTGAAAATCGTGGAGAAACTCCTAGATTTAGGGGCTGATGTGAATCTGCGAGGATGGAATCGCCTAACAGCACTACACCAGGCAGCGGGTGGTCAACATTTGGATATTGTGGATCGCCTTCTGGCTGCAGGAGCAGATATAAATATGCCGGGATTCCTTGGTCAACCAGTTCTGTTCCAGGCTATCCAGCTTGGAAGGCACCGTTTCTTTAAGAAACTCCTTGATAGAGGGGCTAATGTCAATATACGGGCAACACATGGTGAAACAGCACTATATTACGCTGTTAAGTCTGGGAATATGTATATTGTGCAGAGGCTCCTAGAGGCAGGGGCCTATGTAAATACCTCAACATTCGGGGATAACGAATCACCACTGCATCGCGCTGTCGAGGATGGAAATGTGGCTATTGTACAGAGACTCGTGGGGGCAGGAGCCGATGTGAATACTGCAACAAGGAATATCGAAACGCCACTGCATTTTGCTATCAAGGATGGAAATATAGCTATTATACAGGGACTCATAGAGGCTGGGGCCAATGTGAATACTGAAACAAGGGATGGCGAAACACCACTGCATTTTGCTGTCAAGGGTGGAAATGTGGATATTGTGCAGAGGCTTTTAAAGGCAGGGGCATATGTGAATCCCGTTACTTTAGATGCGAAAGGGAAAAGAGGCCCGACTGCATTACAGATAGCCATTACTCATGGGCATCAAGATATAGCCGAGATACTCAAAAGGGCGGGTGGTCATTAATGTCTTAAGTAAGGAGCGACAGCAGAGAAAAAAGATATCCCTCATTGAGTTTACTATCTATAATTTCCCTAGTTCAATCATCTGTACACGACATCTTTAGGCACTCTTGACTTTGATACCCCCAGTCTTGTGATCCGAGGTAAGAGTTTAATCCTGGGCCAACGCTTTCATAATCCTGCCTGCCAATTTACAGAGACGAAACGAGGTTGTCGCCGAAATCCTTGATACTGGCGGCAAAGTCCTCGTACGAGTCGGCAGACCAGTCGGCCGAGGTTCCAGGAACGGCATCATCGCCCTTGAAAGCAATGTACAAGACATCGGTGTCTTCGTGGCCGTTGTCGCCATTGATGCTATCCCCAAAGCAAGCAGTGCCGACGGCAAGCGAGGACTCACCGATCAGTGGGGGGCCGTCGTCACCGTTGGTGTCTCCCCAAATACCATAGATGAGCTTGTTGTTGCAGACAACAGCCACCAGACTCAGCGGCTTGATGCCGTGGTCCTCGGGGTCAAAGGTTGGGCTGTAGTCGCCATAGTTACCCAACACGACGTAAGGGTGGATGTCGGCGCGCAGGTCCGGAATACCGTAGTCGTCGTGGACCTGGTCTTTGAAAGCAGTCTCGGACTGGGTGTCGCCAGACGAATCGCAGCGCGAGTCGATGCCGTCCTGGTTGCCGTCACAGTCGATGTCCATGTCGGCCAGTTCGGAGCCAGAGCCCTTGAGGTAGAAGCCCTTGCCGGTGAAGTACTTTTGGCAGTAGCCATAGTCTGTAGAGCCGTCTTCTTCGGCGTAGAATCCGCCCTTGAGCAGGTCCGAGCCGGAGCACTCGCCTCCCTTCTTGACCTTGTCGTAGAAGGCCTGTACGTTGTCAGGGATATCGTAGGCGAGGGCTGGCGCTGCCAGCGCCGCAACGGCCAGGCTGGTGATGGCAGCTGTTTTCATTTTTTTTTGTTCTGTTCTAGTCTTTTATTGCTATGCTTTGAGAATATGCTTGTTTGATGTCCAGAAACAATCCTCATCACCAGCAGAGAAGGTCAATTTATAGAAAATAGTTTATATGGCAGTCTCTCAGGTTGCAATAAGCTTCGACCCCAATCCGGCAATCTGTCAGTAAGCCCGAAAATGCCGGAGCGAGGCTCATTGTTAAACAAGCTTGTTCTCGTGTTTGAGCTTGGCATTGAGCAATTTCTGGATCCGGAAGGGGATCGCCCCCAGATTTTAGCTTTAGCTTTGGCGATCAGAAGCTTCCATTATTCTATTATTTTTACTGCATTGTTCTCAACAAACGGTGTTCACTGTATAGCTCGCTGTGAATAAACGTTCATATTTGTGTATAAATAACAGTTACCAATGGTCTGGAAATTAATACTTGCTCGCAATCAAGACTTATTCGTGCCAATTTGCGAACTCTTAAAATCGACTAATTTGGCTTTAACTTACTCGGATCTGAGTCAAAGCCGGCCCCTGCCAAGACCGCGCTGATTGATTGTGGTGAGACAATATACAAACGAGTATGGACCCTGAAGTCAATAGACTCGAGTACAGACCTGTCTCGACTCTTCAGCATTTGAGAGTCCAATCGGCCAGGCCGTTGGTGACCGCACGTTGATCGACACGATATTCTGTCTGACTGTGGCTGCACTAGGCATGTCTATCTTATTTTTAGACGTTACACTTGTTCAAAGTTTATTAATATTTGTATCATCTTAATGAATTCGATAGGGTATGAGTAATGCCAAGTCTCTAAATCGATCGATCAGATGTCATTCACATGGGAGGATCGCCATGCGAACGCCGTACTTTGCCGGGTCCCCGTGTTTTGCCGGGATTTGATGTAGTCGCAAACTTGAGTAAGGAACAATAGGAGTAAAGATATGCTTCTATCGACTTTGCTGACACTACTAGCATATGTCAGGTGAGAAGAGTGACTCGATTTAAGGTCAAATAGGGTTGTAAGGGTCCATTGGTGTATACGGAACCAGCCTAATTCAGAACAGGGTCTCAGAGCCATTCAGTCTGGCAATGTACAGTACTAGATGTAAACGGACTAAAATCTACATTTACGCAGTAGTCACATTATTGCGGAACGTAATGTAGCGATTATCAGTACCAAAGAAAACAAAGGAAGAAATGTATTTACCTCAGGCCAAACAGTATCCTTTTCTAAAAGACATCTCTTGCAACTGCACCAAAAAGACTTCAGTCTCTTGGGCTGTCAATCTATGGTTTACCACTGGTGCCAACACCCCCCTCAGATTCTAAATTGGCCTATCTATGTCTCCGAGACGGTGAAGGACTCTTATTCTTTTAACAGACTAACTCTTTGGCGAATCAACATCTCCGGGTGTCGCGGTCCCGACTATTACCATTTCTATAGTGTGTAACGTTAACATCTCCTCTCTCTTGGGTGATTTTTCCGAGTTAGAGCAATAATCATAGGTACCAAAAATATTTTAGTCTTCAGATCTTGGGTTCAATCTATGGTTCACCACTGTGGCCAACATGATATTTATGCAAAATATGACATTATTCTAAGCTATCACTAACTGAACAGCCTCAACACACAACTTCCCCAGCCAACATCTACAACATCTCCCCGCACAACCATCCCTCGGAACACATTCCCCAGACAAACATAGCCAGATCAGGCAGCTTTCGCCGAGAAAGCAACCCAAAGGACCATCTTTTCTCGCGGAACCCGATTTCCGGCGCATTTCCAGGCCATACCGCATCATCGGCCGAGACTTTGGCCGACCCCGCATCGCCTCCGCACAACGTGGGAGATTTCCAAGTCACTGGTACATATATCATCAAGCACATCCCAGTAACACCCGTGGAAAGAAACAGAAACAAAAAATCGAGACAGACAGACAGACAGACACAATGATCACCGGAATCCACCACGTCAACCTACTCGTGCCCGAGGGCACGCTCGACGACGCATTTGCGTTTTACGGCGAGACGTTGGGCTTGCACTCGACGCCGGTGCCGCAGCTGCAACGGGGGACTATTGCTTGGTACTCTCTTTTCTACAACCCCGCAGATACTCATGCTGATTTGATGTCTACAGGTTCAATATCGGCGAAGCTAGCGGCCAGCAGATTCACATCGCCTTTGGCAAGAACGATCCCAGCGCGTCGCGCCACCCGTGTTTCCGGATCGGATCGCTGCAGGATTTGCAGACACTACAAAAGCGGATTTGGGATCATCATAAGCGTGGTGGGAGCGCGGCGCCTATGGCTGCAGATGAGCCGGGGGAGCAGAATTCAGGTGCGTAAATATTTCTCGTGAGATGATCTGAGCTAACAGAGTTTTGTTACAGGAGCACAAGGAGTCGAATATCCGAGCAGGTTCTTTGCAAGGGACTACGCAGGGAATAGGCTGGAGTTTACCATATAGCCAGTAACTGCTTAATTCAACTTTGATATCCTTTCTGCTCGTAATCTGCATTAGTCGATACATAGACCTAATAAGCATACAACTTCAGTCCGTCTTGTCTCCTTCTCCGGTTCATCAGAACGTAGTAGAGCTGTAGCAGGATACATCCCACACAGACAAAAAGCAGCAAAGCGGCGTTCGTCCAGTGGCCCGTTGGATAACCGCGAGCCGCTTCGTTGGCTTTGTAGATCCAAACCCCGGCGATCTGTCCGGGTGCTCCAAATGAGACGTTCAGCGCGATAGCGAGGCCGGCTGCGGCGGTGGAGTCAAGGTTGGATGATAGCCAGCCAAGGAGTGGTGGGATGCAGGAAAAGGCGCCGCTGGTGGCGACGATGAGACAGCCGTATCGGTGCTAGGGATTGTTAGCGAAGTAGATGGTAGGGAAGTAAAGAAACGTACCAGGTATGCATCAGCTGGAAGGACAGCAGAGGCGAGGAATCCCATTGCGCCGATAAAGGAGAAAATGGCCGAGTGAAGACCGCGACTATGTAACAAAGTAAGCAAGTGTTTCGCAGTAAATCTCAAAACTCTTACGCATTAAAGTAGTCAGCCGAGCCTGCACCTGCAACAGTAACAACATACGCCACTGCATACGGCGGCACAGTCATGAGCTGGGCTTTCAAATTCTCATACCCCAAACCAGCCGTGATGGACGGCGTAAAGAGGGACAAGCTGGAGAAGGGAGTCGAGATGCCAAAGTAGATCTGCCACAAATTAGTATATTCACCACTGAACCTGGGGTTGAATCCTAACCGCATAGTGTGCGTATAGTCTCCAATCAATCAAGACGCTCTTTGCCTCGGCCCAGCTCATCGCTTTGGCGCTGCCCTTGGACCCCTCTACCTCCAGCCGGCGCCGCGCAAGCTCCTTCTCGTCGTCGTTCAGCCAGCCTGACGTCTCGGGGTAGTCAGGCAGAATGAAGAAGACTAGAAACGCAGATGCGCATGAGGGAGCCCCTTCGATTATGAACAGCCAGCGCCAGGCCGATAGTCCATGTGTCTGATTCATATATCCCACTCCATACGCAATTGCTCCACCAAAGGCACCCGCCAATGTCGCCGATGCCAGAATCAGGGCGACTCGAATCGACCGCTCGGATACGCGATACCAAAAGGTTAGGTAGTAGACCAGGCCGGGGAAGAGACCGGCTTCAATGACGCCCAGCAAAAAGCGAATTCCGGTGACTTGGCCAAAGTTCTTTGAGCCGCCGAGGCCCATGGTGATGGCGCCCCAGGACAGCATGAGGAATGCGATCCATCTCTGTTGATGTTTTAGTTGAAATTATTTGGTCTCTGCAAACTCCGACTCACGCTTGGCCTCAGCTTTTTCAAGAGGTAGTTGGACGGGACCTCGAAAACGGCGTAGGCGATGAGAAACACCATCAATGCGATTCTAGTATATGTCAATTAAGCCATAGATCCGTACAATAAACGCGCAAACCTACGTGTACTCATAGTTCGTCATGTGCGTATCCGAGAGGAGATCGTCCTTGGTATCGGAGTTTAACACTTTGGCATTTCCTATACTTCATTAGACCAACATCAAACACCAGCGGCATGAACATACCAATATTCGACCGATCCAAATAGCAGAGGAGGTAGATAAAAGCCGACAGTGGCACAATGCGCAGGTCCTGCTTCCAGACGAGGCTTTTCACAGCTTCTGGATTCTCGCCATCCTTGCGTCTCGATCAGCGCCGAACAGAAATCGCGTGACGAAAAACTGTGCATACCTGAAAAATGGCCCCCTCGACATCTTCAACCTTCCTGCTGGGAGTCTTTGCCTCTTCCATGATCGCGGTCGTTGAGGATGAACAAAAAGAAAATTATTATTGTTGGAGAAGCGGTCAACAATAATGGTCAATCGCGGGGGTTTAGTTCTTGCTAAGGTGTTCTAGGTATAGTTGCACGAACGAACCCCTAAGTGGATCGACTATTGGCAATTGTTGCGCTGCTCATTGGGTTTCACTGTTTAGTGTTTTACAGACTCGGACTTGCGCTACGGCATTCACGCCGATAATTCAAAATTCGTCGGGCCTAACTGCTGCGAGCTAGATCATTGTTAGCTGCGCTGGTTATAATATTAGCCGGTATTTCTGAGGTATGACTAGGTCTTGGCTAGCTCTTACCGAAGGATTTTAGTGCATGTCCCTGTGGTTCAATTTCATTCAGATATTATTTCCGAGCATCTAACTAGACCCATAATATGTACAGTGGAGTAAGGAACCAGAAACTAACGCTCACGATCAATATGAATCTCCGTCGTCATCTGTATGCGATATCCTTTATTCCAGCCCTCCGCATTATCCATACGTATATTCTCTCCACACTCGAGATGTGCTGGGGGTGGCATCACCATATCCTGCGGCGAAAAAATGCGCTCTTCACTGGCGCTGCGCGTGACTCCAGCCACGTTGTTGTTATTATCAATATTATTATGATGTGCCGACACCGTCGAGATAACCTGATGCTCGGGATTCGGCTGAAATGGATTGGTACTGATTTCCAGACTCTTCGCGCTGTATAGGTATCTCCCCTTTGCCGCAGAGCTCTTGCGCGAACTACTCGAAAACGGGTTTCTTCGGATATGGCCCGAGGTCGTCGTGCGTAGGATTTGCATGGACCGCCGGAAAAACGACCAGATGTAGGGTAGGTTTGTGATGTAGACGCCGACGGAGGATTCGCGCAGGTACCAGAACTGGTACGAGGCGTCGAAGATGTCGCGGAAGGTGAAGCATTTGGAGACGATGGCGCAGATGATCTAACTGGTTAGACGTCTTTGTGTTCAGGATGCAAGTTGAAAGACATACCAGGAAGAATCCCATGGAAAAGATGAACAGCACCGGCACCTTTTCCTTTGTCGACATGCTCATGCGCCACAGCGTCGGCATGATGACGAGCAGGATGGCCAGGTCAGAGGAGATGTTGAAGACTGCCTGGATGATTTCGAAGCGGAAATACGTAGCGCATTCTTCTTGTGGCGGAGGAAGCGTCCAGTATCCGGAGAAAGGGCGACAGTTGAGAAATAGAGTCAGCTGGACGGCGACGAAGCCGGCCAAGGTGTATGCAGCGCATACTTTGACCCAGAACTGCCGGTTCAGATTTGTCCTGGAGTAATAGTTGTTAGTGTCAACTGTTTAGTCGTGGTATATGTATTGACAACTCACGTCATGCGGTAGTAGAGAATCAGCATGCACGCTTTCATCGTCCAGACGACATTGACCATGCACTAATTCTTATCAGTCCTTGTTCCGACACAACCACGAGAATATTACCTGTTCCGACGCAAATTCCACCTTGGCAAACTGCACTCTCGATGCGATATCGTCGGGCGTAAAGGTTTCAAACTCTCCGGGCTTGTAGAGGGTGCCGCCGCCCCCTTTGGCGAGCTGGAGATTGGTCACTACAAAGGCCGTGTACCAGAGCTGGTTTGTTAGCTGGTGAGTCAATAAAGAAATGAGTCCTGTTTACCATTCCCGAAAGCATGACAAAGTCCTCGGTCTGCCATATCCAGCCCAGGCGTTGAAAACGTGCATATCTGCCACGGATTAGATGGATGCCAGCAAACAACACAAGCAAAAGGGGACATACACGCGAAGCAAGTACAAAAACACCCCTATACCATACATAATCCACGACTGCACCATCAGGGCGTGCAGCGAGCCCCCGCCATCTGCGGCCATGTTGGATCGACGCAATCAAGGCATGTATAGCAGCAGTAGTGTAGATCCGGAGGAGGCTTTTAAAGTAGGCAACTAAAGTCGGACGAACACCTCCCTTCGCTTAATTAAATATAAGAATTAAGAACACATGGTCATGTGCTCGAGCCCCCGGGCAACCCACTTTTTGACCAGAGTCCTGTGTCATGTCATGTCCGATCGCGATAAGTACGTAGTGTCATGGTACGAGGCTGGAGCCCTGTACGACGGCCAATGGGCCTCACTGACTCGATCAGCGTGCCGATTAGGACCGGTGTCAGAAATTAGGGGTGAACTCTGTTTGCTCGTCGAATTTGCGCATTCAGCATTGCCACATGCAATTCATTAATTAATTTTTATGTTAATGGCGATCGCATGTCGCCATGCAGGGCTCGGATGCTGTGCCGCTGCGCCGCGTAGAGCCTGATAGGTCGCAAACTGCTCATTGGTCGCTCGCACCTAACTATATTTGTTTCGTTTCGCGTCGTCCAGGTATCGGAAACTGCTAACTTGGCTCCAGCAAGGGCTGATAACCAATGGCCAGCCCATTGGCAGCGTCCCCCGGCTAGTGTGCTGAGCAACGCGTGTCAGAGAGCTGTCTCGAGTCCTTGCTAGCACTCATCGATCCTAGCTGGCTGCTCAAGTGGGACTTCGAGAACCAGGGAGCTTCTCCACTCTCTGGCATTCTATTTGCTGCGTATTTTTTCATGCCCTTGGCAATATGCGGCGCCCTGCTGCGACTTCATGCAGCGACGGAATCTAGGACAGTGTCGCATTTGCTAAATTGTTTAATTATGGTCCCTGTCACCGGTGTCTGTTTGTTTTCTCTTTGTTCTTTTCTTTTGCTTTTTCTCTGTGCAATACGCAATTAAGCCAGGAAAAAAACAGCCAACATGGAGAAAACCAACCCGACAGGCTCGGATCCCGCGGCCGCTGAAAGTCAATCCTCCAGCTCCACCAAGTCGACAACGGTTTTGGGCCGGCTCAATGAAAGAATCAGCTCAGTCAGGTTCCTCGAGTCGCGTGGCATTGAGCGAGTACCTGAGTCAGACCGACACGATGTGAACGCAGCCGACTACATGCAGATGACGCTGTTGTGGTTCAGCACCAACATCACGGCCAACAATATTGCGCTAGGCATGCTCGGCCCTATCTCGTATGGGCTGGGTTTTGTCGACGCTGCGCTGTGTGCGACGTTTGGTTCGCTGCTGGGTGCTGCTGGGGCTGCGTATATGGGCACCTGGGGCCCGGTCAGTGGGAACCGTACTATGGTATGTTCAAGATGATATCTGTCAATGTTTTGTCTCTTCTGATGTCCGATAGGTGATTGCAAGGTACTTCATGGGCTACTGGCCCAGCAAGATCTGTGCCCTGCTCAACATCGTCATCATGCTGGGCTATGGCATGATCGATTGTCTCGTCGGCGGCCAGATCCTGTCCGCAGTGGCGGGCGGAAACATGAGCGTTGTAGTTGGCACCATCATCGTGGCGATCATAACCTGGGTAGTCGTGGTGTTTGGCATGTCCCTGTTCCACATCTACGAGCGCTGGGCCTGGATCCCCCAGATGTTTGCGCTTTTGGTGCTGGTTGGATGCGCCGGCCCCAAGTTCGACACGTTCATCTCGTCGCAAGGTGACTCGCGCACTGTGACCGGGAACCGGCTCTCGTTCTTCTCGCTGTGTCTGTCTGGCGCTGTCGCCTGGGCTCCGGCCGGCGCGGACTACTACGTGTACTATCCGCCCAGCACGAAGAAGTGGAAGACCTTCATCATGACCTTTTTGGGCATCGGACTCGCCTTGGTGTTTGCTACGCTTCTCGGCGTCGGCCTCGCATCTGGCACATTTGCGAATGCCGACTGGGCGGCTGCCAACCAAGTCTCGTCCGGCGCGCTGATATTGCAAGGATACAACGGACTCGGCGGCTTTGGCAAGTTTCTCTGCGTGCTGGTCGCGCTGGGCCCGATCGCGAACAATATCCCCGGCACGTACTCTGCCTCACTCGGTTTCCAGGTGCTTGGTCGCTATGGGGCGCGTTTGCCGCGCTGGTTCTGGTCGTGTGTCAGCGTTGTCATCTACACTGCCTGCGCCCTGGGCGGCCGGGACTATCTGTACGACATTTTCGAAAATTTCCTCGCCCTGATGGGCTACTGGGTGACCATCTTCCTGACCATTGCGGTCGAAGAACACCTCTTGTTCCGCCGCAGCCGCGGATTCGACTGGTCTGCCTGGTCTAACCCTAAAAAACTGCCTCTGGGACTGGCAGCGTTCACTGCGTTTGTGATTGGCTGGGTTGGCAGTATTATGTGTATGTATCAGATCTACTACGTCGGGCCAATTGCCAAACTGGCCAGTCCCGAGGGCGCTGACTTGGGCATCTGGGTGGGTTGTTCGTGGGCGATGCTTGTGTTTCCGCCGCTGCGGTGGCTGGAATTGAAGCAATTCGGGCGTTAGGTCTTGACGATTTACGTGAATCATGTGTGATGTTTTGTTATGACCGGATGATATCAAAAGACGAAAATAGATCAGCGCTAAATCTGAATATATGTACATGACAAATGTGAATATCATAACGAATATGAAAACAACAATTATAATAGTAGACATAATAATATATTAAAAAACAGTAAGATCAACCGTTTTTGTTCTGGTGCCAACTGCCGGAAAAGTGATGTTTGAGGAAGATAGGTCCGTAGCCTTGCTCGCCCGAGTGACTGTGCTGCTGGTTGCTGCCAAACGCATTGATGGGCAGGAAAAGCACGTCGTCGACCAGCTTTGGTTCTCGTAGCCCGGTCACGTTGTACCATTCAAAGGGTGCTCGCAGGTGGTATCGCAGGGTGTCGTACAGAGCCCAGGTGACGGCGACAGGGCCGGTGGTTCGCATGACCTAGCAGGTTATTAGTATATTTCCCCCTAAATGACTTGACAAAAAACTCACATCGCCGACACTCATTTTCTTGCCAATCTCCCCAATGCTGATATTCTTCTCTTCGGCATACTTGTGCAGGTTGGCCACGACGTGCTCGACCAGCTTGACCGTGTACTTGGCCGAAGGTTTGGACAAAAACGTCCACTGGACGATCTCAGAGCGGCGGTTCTCCTCGGGCTTGTCGGGTATGTCTGCGACGATTCCAATGACCAGCGACGTGGCCTCGACGTACTCTTGCGGAATCCAGCGATCAATAGGGACGAGACACTCGGTGTCGATATCGGTATAAACGCCGCCGTCGGCCCACATGCACAGCAGACGCAGCAGGTCGGCGCGCAGAATCACATCGTCGAGATCGGTGTAGAGCGACACGATATCCGGATGGTACTCGCTGAAACGGTCGGTCACGTACTGCATGGCGGCATCGTCGTCGAGAAAGGTGTATTCGTGGGCTGGGTTGAGCGTCTCCCAGGTGTTCATCAGCGTGGCGAGACCTGGGTCTAAGCGTTCTCGCGGTGGGCCGGTTTGCCAAATTTTCTGGGGAAATGTGAGGCCCGGGATCGTCGACCGGTTGAATGAATTGTCGGCGGGCAGATCCGAGTAGCCATAGTTCAGGCTTCGCGACGACAGCGTGAAGGCGATGCCGAGGAGAAGGAGAACAGCGGTGCCGACAACGACCACGTATCGGGTGTGCGAGACGGCGAGGAGCGACATCGCCGACATGGGCGTGGCGAAAGCGTTATTTTCCGTCTGTGTGCAGTGCGAGGAACAGCTCAAGCATCGTGGTGAGACTGCATAGTAAGCTGTTGTTGATGGAGATTCCAAGTGTCGTGTTTTTTTGGTTTGACAGTCGAAAGTCGACAGCCGGAATAGTGTTAATTAGCTACGATTGCTCCGTATTGACGGGGGCTGAAACTGGCTGGAGGTCGTTTTCCATTTGCCAAGGGCAAAAAATTCAAAAACGCCGTTGATTGGATTGAGATAGGCAAGCCAGGCCAAAACGGGCAAAGTCGAGGCTGCTATCGATGGACTCGGGCCTCGGTGTCTTGAATATCGTGCTGATAGTGTTGAATTGCAACTTGACTCAAACTCTGAAGAGAGTGAGATAAGTCCCGGCCAAGGCCATTGTTCGCGGCCGGAATAAATTCTCTGAAATCTTCACAAATGTTCAGTCTGTATCCAGTAAATCATCAACTGCTAAGGCTGGGATCGACAGCAAACCGTGGGTTTGTCTGTTTAGCCCCTGGAGCGCCACTAGCATGTCTCCCTTGTTGCCAAGGTCCGCATCAGGCAATGCCTTGCAGCTTCATTCCTGACCAGGCAGACATGATAAAAATCGGGAAATATTGAGGGAGGATAATTTGTCTCCGGAGCTTATTTTGTCGAATCACGGACACTTTTACGTACATGTGTTCATTGCGTTGGAGAGTTCGTAGTCCCACATGTTCCTCATTAATTCAATGTTGGAACTAGAAACGATATATTTTTCGTAACCCTACATAGATAGCCTTCACAGGTACAAGCAGTAAATTGAAGAGAACAGAATTAACAGGCAAGTGAACATTACTTCGACCCCGGATTTTCCAGAATATTCGGCTCATCCAGCCAAGCCCGAATCTTCCCCAGCGCAAAAATATCATGCTTTGCCCCCGACGTGGTATAATCTACAATCTCCCCCTCAATCCACTCCTTTGTTCCCCGGATATACTTCAGTTTCGTGCCAAACTTTTGACACCCGCCAAAGTCAATCAGAACCGGCGCACCGAAGTCGCTGACCAAGATATTCCCCAGGGTGAGATCATTGTGCGCCCAGCCGAGGCTGTGTAGGTGCTGGATTACAGACTCGAGCGCGCCCATGAATCGAGATTTGTCGAGTAACTTGTATCCGTTTTTTACACATGTTTGTAGATCGTATGGGTGTTTGTCGAGCACGAGGCCAGTGATATGACCGCGCACAACCCGGCAGCCGTGGTAGCCGATTAGGTTTGGATGAGGATGCTGCGATAGCTCCTCTAGCACCTGCGCTTCTGCTACGTCCGACGCGTATAGCTGTTTCTCAATGCCGAGCTGCCGAAGCATCTCATACAGTTCGAACGGTGCACGTTTGACAAAGACATCTGGAGGCAATGTTTCCGGCGCCTTGCGCAGTTTTGTCTCTGGCCATGCGGGGAAGATGGTATCGTCCGGGACAGGTTTCAAAGCATGCATGAGCTGATCGAGTGACATTTCCGTCTTGCGGATGGGTAGCTGACCATAATAGAGGATCTCATTCTCGTCCAAAAGGCCGAATGATGTGTACCGGAATGCATTTGAGTCAGAGTCGACTTCCTCTTGCACAAATGCTAGCTCCTCCCAGTTAGTGATTCGAGGGGTCATAATTGGGACTTTTAGTGTAAATGAGGTAAAATACGCCCCAGATAGTAAATTCAAGTAGGATTTTGAAAGCGAGGAGATTGCGGTGTGTTGGCACTTGATGCATACATGTACAAAGATTGAAGCCTGGCCGGAGACACACACAGGCAGAACAATATATACATGTACTTCGAGGGGTCGCCGGCTACTGCTGCCTGCCCATCCACATTTGAATCAATTAAACGTTGATTCAGGGACAGTAACTGGTGAAAAGTATCTCAAGAATCCTGGGCACAGCGTTAAATTGACACATTTTTGATAGGAGCCGGTCATCTACGCATCCAGTCGTACGGTCTTGATCTCTGCCGCTCTTGTACTCGTAGCATAAATACCCTTGTGAGAGGCTAAATGTCCAGCCCACTCCCTTAGAATGATCTCCAAAGAATAGAGTGCTTTTTTGATCAGGACGTTCCAAATAGACTGGCAGCGACCGCCCTGTCTACCTTACAATACCTCTACCAAATCGGATAGGCATGGAGCTATCATAAGTTCATAACCACTACAATCAAGTCTCTTCTGGCGAAACGATCGCCCGGACGATCTCGGTCACAGGACCTAACAACGAATTAAAAGACGCAGAAAAGACGCACATGGCAAATGGGAAGAAACAAAAGAACATTTAAAAAAAAAAGAAAAAAAAAAAGAACCAATTGTGATGCTGGTACTAGTCAATTCCCTCATCATGAGAATCACCAATGATCATCAAGGCTAATTCAAGCCTATGTGGCGTGCGCGCACAGACAAAGCCTGTATCCAATGTAATGACATGAACCTAAATAGCGTTTCTTTAAGTCTCTATTATGCAATTGGCTTTATTATCAAATAGTAACTAGAGGCACTGTCGAAACACGTCTCTACCCAAGTCCCTCTCAAAAGAACTCCGATGTCTTTCGGTAAACTATACGAGGAATCTGGAGTACAGGTTATAAATACGTCGGTCTTTCACCAGGAAAGTCCAATAAATACACCAATCTTCTCCTCTTAAGCCGACTTCATTTATTCCTAACATCTGGCTAGGCAGTGCTTAAATTGCGTTGTGCTAGAAGTTGTATCTGACTTGGCAGATACTTTGCTCGATGCTGGTCGATGCCGCAGCCTGCGAATTCAAAAGAGCTGGAGAAGCACCGTGCTGGGATTAATCGCAGACTGGAAAAGCTCAGAAATGAATCACCACCTATTCTTTCAGACCAGACAATCAGATGTTCAGTCACGATTATCCCAAGTCCTCACTCACAATGATCTCTCCAAGACAAATATTTTGGTCAATGAGAAGACCCTAGAAATCACAGGCATAGTCGATTGGTCCTTGGCTAGTGTGCTGCCCTTTGGACTGGAGTTGTTCTCTCTCTTCCTAATGACTGGGTACATGAGCATTGATGGCTGGCACAGTTATACATGTCACGATAAACTGCACACCGCTTTTTGCCAAAGGACGAATTCTCGTCTACGTGTGGAATAAATGATGATAGCCTGCGTCGAAAAGACATTTGTGATGCAGCAAAAAGCGCCGCCAGAGTTGGTGCGGTGCTCCATTATGCATTTCAGCGAAACGCGGACGGCTCTCCGTCTGAAGAGGTGGCTGCTTCGGAGTGGATGTTGATGCTTCTTCCAGTTTTACTGGCAGAGTAGTCACTTCTCTTCATCACGGGTTTTCAGGGCCAGTCGAGTTGAGTGATTAACGAGAAAAAACCGAAAAAAAAACCTCTACAAGCGGGTCCTTGTCTCTAGAGAGCAGAAATTATCACTTCTATAAACATCGGATAGAATTAAAAGGCAAACTCTGCATTGAATTTGTTTTCTTGAACCTCATTTCTTCATCAAAGAGTGACTTAACTTCACATAGTTTAGCTGTGGTGAATCTCACTAGGAGACTACCAAACTGCTTAACCCACTGAATACTAAACCCAGCTGAGCGTCTTCCAGTAATCCGCAATAGGCTTTGGTCCCCAAGTAATCTTGTCCAGCACCGACGCCACAACCTTGGCCTTTACATAGTTGACACCGCTAAAGAAATACGTCTCTCCATTTCCCCCAGGCACCGGGAAAGCAGCATCCACAACATCAATTCCGGCCGACGTCAGGCCAGGCCACTCAGTAACCAACTTCGCCGGCCCGTAGACAATCTTGTCATCAAACACGTGCACGCGCACGTAGTTTTCACCCCGGAAGAAATACGCCTCGCCGTCCTTTCCGGGGACTGGGATGGCGGCGTCAACAGTGTCGAAACCGGCTTTGGCGAGGGTTGTCCATTTGTCAGTGATCTTGTAAGGACCAAACACAACTTCGTCGTCGGACGTCTCAGGCACGACTTTGACACGCACATAGCGTGTGCCGCGGAACACGTAGATCTGGCCGGGCACGCCAGGCACCTCTAGAATTGCGTCGACGGTGCCGAAGCCAGCCTTGACGAGAGAGGGCCAGTAGTCGGCGATCTTTTTGGGGCCCCAGGTGATCTCTTCTGTGCCGGTGGCTGGGGTGAACTTGATACGGCATAGCGAGTGCCTCCGAAGAAGTACGCTTGCTTGATGTCTTCGTTGAAGTAGACGGCGTCGACCATTGTCACTGATTTTAAATTTGATAATTGGATGTTTTGGTAGTTGAGACGACAGTTTGACGAGGGTTACTGGGTGAATTTATAACCAGATCTCAATGATCTTTCATCATGTCATGGTTCACATTCAACACGTCATTTTGTACATTTCACATATTCCTGCAGGAAAATGTCGTCTTAAGAACGGCATTCGTATTCGTGATGCAGGCATACGCACTCTGCATGCATCGAGTCAAGTCTCGATCCGCCCAAACATTCATGACGTCTAACACGCCAAGTATTAAGCAAGTTATGAGGATCTGAGTTGCGTCGAGTTTCCAATAGGCCTGTAGACAGAGCTAGACTTATGAATGCAGTTTGAGATGATACCTCGAGTATAACTACTACCCCTAATATGGAATAGAATCAGACGACGATTGAAATTGACAGGTAAAAGCAAGACCAAAGCATTGTGATGACCAGGTAAATCAAGTGGCAATGGCAAGGTCAGAAATGGCGCAAATATGTTGTGTTACATGAGGTATATCAATTTCGAGGAAATATTCGTTGTCTGCGCATGGTCCTAAATTGCTGTCAGTACTAAGATCGCCCAGTGAATAAAATCTCTGACACATACATTGCCATCTGAAGCATTCATTACTCGTCTGTCATGCAACACGAGGCAAGCTACAAAAAGAGCCATCCGATGATCGTCCATCCATATATATATAACTGATTCTGATTGGCCTCTTAGTAGACACAACTTCAATGTTTCTTCTGCTTTTCCCTTGCATATGCATCACCATGGCTGGCTGAACAGGCCGTATGCATGCACGAACCCTAGTGCCCGGCGCATAACGAATGCCTGCCTGACTATATGGCCGTGGCAAAGACTGACGTGTTCTCGTCTCTTGAGGTCTAGATCGCGACTGCGTTTGATTTCGATTCAGCCAGCCAGGTGTGAAGATCAGCTGTTTGTCAATCAAGTTCTGAGGAATCAACTTTGTCTCGGTCATCTCGAAGGATTTTGTCACGGAAGCCTTTATTCAGCATTCTCATCACATCAAACACCTCATATATACACACATATACAACCTCTGACATCTGAAGTACAGAGTAATAATACTAACAACTCCCCTTCAACCCCTCAATCTCCTTGACATAAAAATCAGTCAACCCCCACTTCTGCGCCGCCATTCGAATCGTATCGCCATACATCTCCACCAACCGCGCCGTATTGCACGCGCATATCAGTATATTTCCAATAAACGTAGTACTACTACCAGCACTCTCGTCGCCTTCTGCGTGAAGCCAGATGTTGTAACTGTCAGAATGCCTGGGGAGGCGTGTTAATTCGACGCGGTCGACGGAGCCAGGGACGCGGTCTGCTATTCGACCAAGCGCAAAGTCTTTGGATGTAGTTGTAGTCGTTGTCGTAGTCGAAGAAAGCAGAGGCGCGCAGAGCGAGCATGATAATCTCGATCGACAAAACGCCCAGGACACAAGCGCTGCACGGTACAAACACTCGATAATAACCGGGTTCAAGACGGCAATCTTCTGCGCGAATAGCGACGGGATGTACTGCGTCGCCAGGTCCAAAATTTGAGCAGTGTGCCAGAGCGCTTCGCACGCGGTGCTGGAGCGTGCCCATTGCTGTACGCGGATTTCGTATTGTCGCATGAAAAAATGCCCGTTTCCTCCCTGAGGAGCGCTGCTGCTGCTGTTTGTGCAGCCTTTGGCTAGTCGACGCAAAAAAGATAGATCGGCGTAGACGCGAAGCATGGAGGAATGATACATCATCATGCCCGTCAAATATGCCATTTGCTCGCTGCTATTCTCGCAATAGGGCTTGCTTTCTGGCCGAAAGCGGTCCATCATGACCCGCCATATATCCAGCAACACTGGCCAGCCCTGACCGTAACCGTGCAGACTTGCAATGTGCGTATTTTGGGAATCCGGACGTTGAGTTGTTGGCTGCTGTTTCGTCTCAACCCATAGACGGGATTGCATGGCACACATTTCCAGTTCGAAATCTGCGGTGGTAAAAAATCCGGCGAGGTTTAATCGGTCCGAGGGCGCAAGTTGCGAGAGTGTTAGCGAGCACAGCGTGCTGAACGCGGCGCAGGCTCGGCCTGAGGGTTCGTTTGCGATTGCTTGCTCCCATTGCTGGCTCGTGCATGCGTTCCAGGCACCGTCGGTGGTCATTAATGGTAACTCGAGTTCTTGGAAACGGATCGACGGCGGCAAGTCGTGGAGGAAATTCAGTTGGCTTTCGAGACGAAAGGTGGCAAATACGAGTCTGACAATAATTAGGAAGCTTCATGAAAACGAATAATAAGTGGTACCTTGTTTTTTGCTCACGCAGTATCCAACGTGACCACTCTGTCCCGGAAAGATCGTCCTGTGCCGCGATTGTTTCGATATTGAAAAAGCCAATATGCCTCACCCAGCTGACAAGTGTTGCCATGTGGCCCAAAGCTGCTGAGAGCATCTGTTTTTCCTGTACGTCATAAATATGTTTTACTTGTATCAAATATTTGTAATGCTTACTCCCACATAAATATCAAACAATATTGCCAACAGCAGAGCTTTGGCCAACTCTAGATGTAGCCGGCCAGTTGGGTCCGGAACCGGATTCTCATATTGCTGAGTAGATTTTAGCATGAGCCATAAAAATAACTGGTAGACAAACCTGTCGAATCTTTTCCTGCACTTTCATCAACACCGTCTGATGCAACGCCTTCAAAGGCGGCAGGTCTGTCGGAGAATCGTCCAGCAACGCCCCCAGCAAGGCAATGGAATACCGCACCTCCGCCGACGCCAGACAACGACGAAACGTTTCGTGATGCAGGATCGGCCACTGCGGATGCAGAGAGCCAAAATAGCTCTGGTAGCTTTCGTCGCGCATGATATTGTCGATGGTGCTGCGGTGGACCAGATACAGCGGGTCCTGCTCCTGTTCGGCAATCGCATAGCATAGTTCGTACGTTGTCTGCTCTTCCTCTGTTGGATAACTCGTGTCTATCGACTGTCCGGGAGAAAAGTTTGTCGTTGTTGCTGTGACCGGGTCTATGAGCGAATTGACAAACGACGGAGTCGGCACATCACCAGCCTCTAGCGGATTGAGCTTGATGATGTCGAAATTCTCATCTACTGGAGTGAAGTTGACATCGTTGGAAGTCGACGGGGTTGGCAGTGCGAGATCGTCCATGTGCTGCGTCGTAGTGGTCATGGGAGAGCCCTCAGCCGGGATTTCCGGATCAGCAACAGCAGCATTACTCCTCCGACAGCTCGCGTTGTATTTCAGACACGGCCGACACGGCGTCTTGTTGTCGCATCGCACTTTGCGTTTGTGGCAGCGGTCGCACGCGAAAAAGGTCTTTTCCTGGGCGCCTACATCGGCCTTGCGCTGGTGGAATCGGACATGGCGGATTAAAGCGTCGCTGTATCGTCAGCAAAAGACATGAATGAAATGGGCAAAAAGGGCTTCTACTGTCTCGCAAACGAGCGACTGCATACATGACAGGCATGGGGCCGGGCCTGGGCGTGCTTGTTATCCTGGTGTCTGGTCAAGTGGTATTTGCGTCGGAACACGAGGGGGCAGTCGGCCTCTGGACAGGGCCATTTTGCTGCAGACATTTTGTGTCAAGGAATATTCAATATGTCTAGAGATGAGATTTTCGAGGGGTTTGAATTTGCCTAACCTTCTTCTCCCCCTCACCCCTCACTAACCCCTCACGCATGAGTGGATTTAAGCATTACTCCGCACATTTAATTATAATATTATCAACATGGCCAAGTAAATCTAAACACAAGAGTGAGTGACCTTTTACTCCAAAATTGTGTTCATAGAAACTCCGTCTTCTGCCCGTGGGTAAACGTTAGTTACTTCGTACTATGACATCCACTGAACCAGTTGACAACTTGACACTCAATAAGCTCGGGGTTAAGAATTGACTAGAACACTTGTTAATTTTAAATGAATTACTTTATTTGCATCAGAGTTACACTGTGCACCCCCAGCTCCAGTCCGGTTATGCCTGGTTTGTTGGTGTTGGTCACTTTGTCTGCACTGACCATTTTGGACCGTTCGCAGCGTGAATTTACGAGTGTACACAGTACAATTGTGTCGGCGTATGTCTAATTAGAATAGTCGTAAATCTTTTGTAGTACGTACATGTTGTGAAATATTGACCGAGTTCAACTCTAGTACATGTATCCGACTTAATCAGAAAACCGGTGCATGTCGCCTCAACCAGAATCCAGAGATACACCACAACCTTCCGAATGTTCCGGGTCCCGACTGTAGGATCAGATTACGGATTATGGTTTGCGCCTCCGCACGCACGTCGTAGCAGCTAATACTTTAACTCAAATTAATGTTCAAAAATAACATTTGTCCCAAAAAAAATCCTACGAACCCCCATCCGTCTGACCCTGGCTAGTCCCGTTTCATCAACAGCAACAGTCAGCAAGGCTACCTGGAGCGGATCTGCAGGATTGGGTTGACATACACTTATTGCTACGTACGTAGTAGTATTAGGCTATGTGTGAGCTTGGAATATTCCGAGCCTTCTGGCGTATTCGAGCGCGTGGTCTGTCCTGAAAGAGTTTAATGTGGATGACCTATTTTTGCTTGGCCATGTCTAGCTTGTCATCACTCATCAGCGTATCACTGGGATAGACAAAACACTATGTTGACAACTTGACAAATTGTACGTAACTGTAGTGTCCGGAGGAAAAGCGAGCTGCCATGTTACATCAAACAGGTCTCTCTACCTCTCTATAAATATGACAATCTCCCCAGTTCAGAGAAGAAACTACAAACAAACAAGTCTAAAATCATCAATCGACTAACTCCACAGTCCTTCCTTCTTTACCACTTCCTCTAAAACAAACCTCAAAATGCGTTTCTCCACCGCCGCCGCCGCCTCCATCCTGGCCTTTGCCGCCTCAGCCACGGCCGCCCCCAGCCAAAAGTCATACCTCAAGGCCGGGCCCGACGAGTATCTCTCCGCGTCAATCGCCATCGACGGCTTCGACCACTACGCTCTGCTCACTGATGCCAAATCCGCGCTGCCCGCTATCGTCACCGGCACCGGCGGAGAAGTGCAAGTCGACCTGAGCACGCTCAGCGGCGCTGGCGTTACGGGTCTGCTGACTCTGCAAGACGAGGAGGGCTATTCTGGCCTGAGGCACGCGCTTTTCGGTAACCCTGCTGAGCTGCGCGCGACTAGCGGGTTCGACCTCGATGGCCCTGCGAGCAACGAGACGCTGGTTATTGAATACGGCGAGTTCCATGGCTGGTTCGCGTGCACTGCGGCCGTCGGTGTCAAGCAGCTGTACTGGTCGAACTGGGCTGACTACAACGGCACTGGGCCGACCAACTGCGAGCGTGTTACGCTGACTCGTGTGTGGATGTAAATGTGACTTGGAAGTCATAATATTGAAACTACCGATCGACGATGCAGCATTCGTTTACAACTTTCTTTGAACTCTCTTTCTAGATGTATATAGTTTCTGCCTCGGGCTTGTATATAAATTAGACTCAATGTCCATATGTTGATATAGATTGATTGACCGCTAAAAAACTTCCAGACGTAGCTCTCACGAATATAATTATAGAATATGATATAGATTGAAGTGAACAAACGACACCTGGATGAAAAAAGACCTTGCCCACTCTCATAAATATACATATGTCGTAAAATATGATTTAAATTGAATTGACATCAACAAACACTTAAAAAAAGACTCCTGCGCGCTTTTATGCGTAACATTTGAAATCGTCAAGTTTGTAATATATACACAAAATTAGAGCTTTACGAATCCAAATCTAAATCCTCAATGCGTTGACATCTGGACATCTGTGCATGTGGATGTTCGCATAAGATTCATATCTTTACCATCTTCTTTTCAATGTTTCTTTAAATGTCTGCCTACAGGCTTACATATAAACTTTCACTGTTACATATATATATATAGATTTATTTGACAATGTTAATATAAAATGAATTGAACAAACGCTACATATATAATAGAGATTCCTCGCTCTCATAAATACAATCGTAGAATATGATATAGATTGAATCAAACCGCTAATAAAACAAAATAATAAACCAAAGACTTGCTGCCCGTCCTCATAAACAAAGTCGTAAAAGATTTAATATATATATATACACAGGATCCAAACCCTACGAATCCAAATCCTGAATACGGTGCTCACACAACGACACCCGCCTCCTCGAATCGTCCTCTTCCTCTGCCAACCAGCCATTCATCGCCCACTCCCTGATACCGTTGTTTGACTGGTCATGAAGGTGTAGCGGAACAGATAACGCCATTTGCGATGGTGCTGCTGCTGCTGCTGCTGCTGCTGCTGCTGTTGCTGCTACCGCCGACGTTGGCGAGTGGTGGCCGACGACAGTGTCGCTGTCAATACTGCTGTCGCTACTCGAGCCAGGGGTCGGCGTGTTGTACGGCTCCTGTTTCGGAAACACAAAACTCATTGCCTTGGGCATGCTGTTTTGTGGATGGATTTGGGAGAGGCGTTCTTGCAGGATGCTGAAGCGTGGGGACTGCTTGCCGCCGACTGTAAGCAACAAGTTCTCAATCGCGGCGACGGCGTCGAGAGGGCCGCAGTAACATAACTGGCGTTGCTGCGGGTCGGGCACGCAGGCGATGACGTCGAGCATGGAGTTTGCGATTTGGAGGAGTTTTATTTCCTGTTCCAAACTATTAAAAGTTGCAACGTGAGATTCATGAGGAAATACGTACCATCCCGTAGCCATGCGGCTTGATCGACTCAATCGAAATCCCTGAAATCGACTGCAAAAAGTCTCGCGCAATGACAAACGGATAGTCAAGCGACAAGGGCTCGTTTTTGGTTGCCGACGAGAGCATGAAGTGCGCAGCCGAGTATTGCCAGAGCAGCGAGCGCAGCCAGGCTGCAGTCGTTAGAATATCGGCGCACTGGCTCTCTGTTACAAGGTTCGGTTTGACGGATGCCGGCTCGATCTGGTGCTGCACGTCCAGGATTTGCGTGGGCGAGTACGCGGCCGGGGTCATTTCGAGCATGGTCGAGTGGATCTGGAGGAGAGGGGTTTGGATGTGGACGAACAAACTGGCGAGAAGGTACAAGGCTGCGTGTTTTTCAATGTTGCCGTCGCCTTCTCGTGTTGTAGGGATGAAGGCTGTTTTTTGGAGTGTGAGGGGGAGGCCGTGTTGCATGCAATATGTTCTGTAATCAGTTAGAAACGTTCAAGGAGTGAATACCAGGGCAAGCACCTTTCAGTGACAAACAAAATCCAGTATATCCGCGAGCGCAGCTCTCGTTCCGCCTGGTCGTACTTGTCCAATGTCGTATCTGTCGACAGATTGGTAAGGTCCGCATAGGCAATGGCTTCTCGCAGGGACAGCGTCGCCGCCGTCGCATGGCCCGTGTTTGCATAAAACATGTGCAGAAAAATGGACGTATTCAGCGAAGCCAGCGTTGGCTCAGGGCCTGTCGAAATCCTGCTTCGAATCATCAGGCACTCTTTCGCAAACTCTTCGCCCGAGACCGGTCTCAGGTTCTCGTTGAAGCCGGCATGCGGCACTTTCAGCTGCGCCAGTGTGGCCGCACATGCTGCCGCAGCCAGGGCGTGCGAAGAGGGATCCGGATCTGTATCGGACGACGCCATTCGAGCCTTCAACTCGTCGGTCGAGATGATCGGCCACACGCTGTACAGTCTCGCCTTGAACAGATCCAACGTGGCACAGTACGCAGCCCAGGGAATCCTCGGACTGCTGGCCAGACTGGCCGGCTCCCCGCTCGTCGGAGCGAGAGGCGGCGGATGCTGCGGCGGCGTATACATGTGCTGCGTGTGCGTTGGCGATGTCTGTTCAAGCTGTTGCTCTTGTGGCTGTTGGTGCTGCATCTTCTGCAAGTCGCGTATCTTGTCGCTCGTCATCAGGCGCGGCCCTTTCGGACCGGGCTTCTTGCGCACTTTGAAATACGTGCATAGCTGCGAGCGCGACTTGCACGCTTTGCAGGGCGACTGGCGATCGCACTTGACTCTGCGGATCGAGCAGCTGTCGCATGGGTTGTTCCACCGCCCAGCGGTGGGCTTTCTCTCGTCGGCGGCCGTCATTTTATAGATTATATGTGAGTCGTCTGGGCGGACTCCGGCTAGGGGAGTGCCATCGAAGACCTAAATCGTATGGCGAGGAGGAGATTGAAGACGAAGATATCCGGAGTTGTCGGCGAGGCTGAGGTCGGCGCGCAACCGGCGATGACGATTGTTCGGTGTGGAGGGATTTGTACGGGGGATGATGGCCGGAATGATGGGCAGGCGTCTACAACCCTCGGTAACTGGTTGATCGCAGGCGATTCCTGGGCAGGAAGCACAGAAATACAAATCAAGATCACAATCAGGACGAATGGAGAGTGAAGCCGGGAAGTTCGATACAGACGTTACGTGCGGGGCGGATACGGTACGTTACAGACAGAGTTACAACTTACTGCAACCCTGGAATCTTAATTTCCGGGGGCGCTCATTTTGGCTCCTTTGGTTGGATCATTCGAGAATCATATGCGTGTACTTGTTCAGACACCCCAGTTGCTTACAAAGAGGTCTTGCTTATGGCCAGGTATAGCCAGGTACAGCCAATTTACATAGAAATTATATAGAAGTATTATTTTTGCTATTAGCAAGCATTAAGTTTGTATTTTAAAGCTATATAGATCTATTTTCTTTTATTTCCTTGTATTGAGGCCTGGCGGCACAGCAGGCTATCTAAATATATACACTGCGGTAAGGCTAAAATCTTCAAAATTTTTTAATTATGTGACATAATAGGGGTATAAATAGCTATTTTTAGTAAATATTTACCTGATTATAAGTAAATTTGTATGAGAGAGATTAAAAACTTAAGTACTTGGGTAATAACTAGGTGTTAAGCATATTTGTATGTAATTCTAATTCTGACACGAGATTTATGTGCTTATAAAGTGGGTGCTTATAACCAGGGTTTACTGGGGGCTGTTCGTTGTGGCACATCAAGCACAAGCACAATTATGCCAATACTCAGTTGAAGATTCCCCATTTGGGTATAGAAGCCGAACTGGCGATCTCTACGCTCGATTCTCTCTACGTGTTGGGGTGACTACGAATAAGTTGCAACACTACTCCCCGGAGCCTGTCACACAGCACAGCAGAGACTGGAGCTGTCACATAGCATGCGAATACGCGAGTGCTCTCAGCCAACGCGCTGATTGCTGATTGGCGCAAGTTGTAGCGAACATCGCGGCGAGCAGCCGATCCCCCGCTCTTCGTTGGCAGCGCGATGCTCGCTCTCAGAGAGCACATGGAGCTTTTGTTTTTGTTTCCTTCATATCTCGACAGAGTCCGTTATTAAAACTGCCCTCGCAGGCTCGAGAGCTCATTATTTACGACCTTGAGGAAACAATGCACCGCTACACATTCGCCCACGAGCCTCGTGCCCGCCCCGAAGCTATTGTCGGTGGAAGAGGACACAACTATCGCTTCACCGTGCTGGCCGACGGGCTGCTGCGATACGAATGGGCGAGCGACGGCCAGTTCGAGGACCGCGCGTCGGTGTTTGCCCTCAATCGCAATCTGCCAGTGCCGGAGTTTCGCGTGAAGGAAAACGACGAGACGCTGCAGATTATTACGAGTCGCTTCCATCTGACCTACAACAAGAAAGCGTTTTCGCCGAGCGGGCTGCATGTTGTCGTCAAAGGCAATTTCCACTGCCATGGCAGTCTCTGGCGATATGGCGAGACGTATGCAGACCTCGGCGGCACAGCGCGTACGCTGGATGAAGCAAACGGCCGCATCCCACTAGAGCCAGGCATCATGGCGCGCGGCGGGTTTGCGAGTCTGGACGACTCGGAGTCGATGCTGTTTGACGAGGACCGATGGGTCACTGTGCGACGACCGGGTGGTGATCGCGTCGATGGCTATCTGTTTGCGTACGGCCACGACTATCGCGACGCCATCAAGGCGTTCTATGCGCTTTCGGGGCCACAGCCGCTGCTCCCACGCTGGGCGATGGGCAACTGGTGGAGTCGGTACTATGCGTACACCGCGGAGGAATACCTGGCGCTCGTGGACCGTTTCAGGTCCAAAAATATCCCACTGTCTGTTGCAGTCCTCGACATGGACTGGCATCTTGTCGACGACCCTCGCATCGCTGCCACCGGCGTGACGGGCTGGACGGGGTATACCTGGAACAAAAAGCTCTTCCCAGATCCACCGGCCTTTCTCGCAGAGCTGCACAAGCGCGGTCTGCACACGTCTCTGAACGACCACCCAGCTGACGGCGTCCAAAACTTTGAAGAGCCGTACGAAGAAATGGCCAAAGCTTTGGGTCACGACACCTCGCTCGGCGACCCGATCTCGTTCGATATCACCGACCGCGCCTTTGCCGACGCGTACTTTGACATTCTGCACCGCCGGTTCGAGACGCAGGGCATGGATCTGTGGTGGGTGGACTGGCAGCAGGGCAAACACTCGCGGATTCCCGGCATAGACCCATTATGGGTGCTGAACCATTTCCACTTTCTGGACAGCAAGTTCAACGGCCAGCTGCCACTCACGTTCTCGCGGTATGCCGGGCCGGGAAGCCACAGATACCCTGTTGGCTTTTCTGGAGACACGCATGTGACGTGGGACTCGCTGCAGTTTCAGCCAGAGTACACGGCGTCGTCGTCGAATATTGGCTTTGGATGGTGGAGTCACGATATCGGCGGGCACATGCACGGCGTCAAGGACAACGAGTTGCTCGTGCGCTGGGTGCAGTACGGCACATTCTCGCCCATCCTGCGTCTGCACTCGACAAACAACCCGTGGAATATCAAAGAGCCGTGGAACCTGCCGATTCAATTCGAGACTGTCATGTCAGAGTTCCTGCAGCTCAGACACCGGCTCGTGCCGTATTTGTACACCATGAACGTGCGCGCTGCAGAGCAGGGCTTGCCGCTGGTTCAGCCTATGTACTGGGCACACCCCGAACGCGACGAGGCATACGAGTTCCAGAACCAGTACCTCTTTGGGTCTGAGCTCGTCGTCGTGCCGGTCACAACGCCGGAGAACGCCAAGTCTAAACAAGCCTTGACACGTGCCTGGCTGCCTCCTGGCCGTCGACTTGCCGATATCATGACCGGAATCGTGTACGACAGCGACCGCTCGCTCTGGCTTAGCCGCAAACTGTCCGAATACCCCGTCTTTGCGCCAGAAGGTTCTATAATCCCGCTGGACGCAGAACCAGCGCCCCGAAACGACTGTGGCAACCCGGACAATATCGAGATTGTGCTTGTTGTCGGCGCCGACGCGTCGTTTGAGCTGGTGGAAGACAATGGCGTTGGCCAAACACTTTCCGATGTCCGGTTTACGCGCACTCCCATCACGTTTGACCAGGCTGCGGGCCGGTTGACTATTGGTCCCAGTGTTTCTGCGGCAGAAAGTCCAGAAAAGAGCAGCAGAGGGTGGAGTGTTCGAGTCATTGGAAGCTATGCAGTCAACCCCGAAATATCCATTGGCCAGGGCGAAGCGACGCCAGTATCTGCACAAGTCGCGCACAATGGAAGCGTTATCAAGCTTGGCACGCACAGCACTTTGGAAACGATTGCTTTGAGTTTGGGCAGCGCCGATCCCCAACTCGACATCTTCAACCCCCACGAACGCATTCTGCAGTTCCTGCGTGAGGCGTATATTCCGCTAGACCTGAAGGCCAAGATTACGGCGATCCTGGAGCGGAAAGCGGCGCTGGCTGTGGCTGTGGGGGATTTGTATGCTTTGGGGTTGGATGATGCGGTGCTTTATCCGTTGTTAGAATGTTTGCTGGCGGATTCGCGGTCTACAGGCTCTAGAACAACCTAGATACGACTCAGATGAGTTTAATGTTAAGTTTAAACCAATCACAATCAGCGTCAATCACATGTGTTGACGGGCTGATCAGGGAGTCAGGACTCAGGACAAGTCAAGTGATGCCCTTATCCGCGAAACGGAAATACCAATACTTTGTTACGGAGTACAAATAAAGCCTCCCCCAACTCTAGTCTCTTAGTCTCCAACAGTCAACTCCCGTCATCCGTGATCCCAGTTGCCTGCTCAAAAGTAAGGCCGATCAATTGCCGAGTGCGTGTTAGCAGCGTTGCATTGGGGTTCCTGGCTAAGCCTGACTAGGGCTGGCGTCGGGTTATGGCCGGTGGGACTATAGGCAGCTTTATTATTTTATTGGCGTTTCCAGCACTCCACTGACTTGGTTGTAAGTGTCCATGAGGTTTGAGGCGAAAAGGGCAGGATTAACAAAGGCAAGATTTACGTGCCGGCCCTTCCGGCGTGGAGTTGTCATCCTGTAGAATCCTAGAATGTTCTACCCCCTCTCTAGTTACGGGGTCCGCTGAGTACTGACCTGACCTGGCGTTGGAGAATCAGATGGGGCTGTTATATCTTATCTGGGTGGAAATTAAACCATCACTACGATCAGAACGTTGGACTCTGTACGTACTAACAAGTTGACGTGGACCCTTATTACATGGATTGTTACCAATGGCCACCACGCTTACGGACATCACGTCCTGTTTAAGTTATTACCCATCATCACAAACTTGACCCCATCCTGTTGGCTGATGGAATATCGAATCTAGAAAAAGAAAAAGACCCGCCAGCCTGCAGAGAAGAGTTCCAACTTCCGGGGGATGCTTCCCACCCATGTTCATCTTGTCCGGAAATGGCTGATCTCCTGACGCGCAGTCGCTTGTTTAAATTTAAATACGAAACATAGTAAAATACGCTGGCGCCCCCAGAAATTATTGAAACGCGCTAGTGTTGAAACTCAAAAAAGCGATCAAGACTTCATCTTCGTCGGCGGCAATCCCAACCCTCCTGCAGGTCTAAAATCAGCTCCTCTGCCTTGTCGAACACAATTGGTCGCTGGCTGTGTTTAAAACTGAGAGTGCAAAGGCTGATGCCAAGCAAAGTATAATCCCCGCAGCGATTGATGAGTCAATGCCGCGTGGCTGACCACCTCCTCCCATCAGTGATCACTGAGTGCACGCCTTGAAGTTTGCCATATACGTCCATTGACAAAACCGGCATGCTTGCGATCGAGAGATGCCGCTGGTAGATATGCCTCCACAAGCTGGACCTATACAATCTCGGTCTTTACAAATTCAACAGCAGTCTGTTCTTTAGTGTCAAACGATGCCTGAAAAATCACACGCCACGCACGCCGAGCAAGAGCTCGCGTCGTCGCCCTCGCACGATGGCAGCACCATCGGCTTCGACGACGACCATCTGATGCGCATGTCCGAGACCATGCCTGATTTTCCAGGGCTGATCAAACGCGCGCGCCGGGCGGCCATGTTTGAGCATCAAATTTCTAATATCACCGCGCTGAAACTATATGCCAAGGCGGTCTTTTTCTCGTTTATTCTGTCGCTGGCGATTGTCATGGAAGGGTACGATACGTCGCTGCTGGCTTCGTTTTATGCATACCCGGAATTCCAACAGCGGTTTGGAGAGGAGCTGCCTGATGGGAGTTTTTCTGTTACTTCGTCCTGGCAGTCGGGTTTGCAGAATGGGACGCAGGCTGGGCAGATTATAGGGCTGATGATCGCCGGCGTGATAGCGGACCGATATGGCTACAAAAAGACCATGCTGACGGCGCTGGGTCTGGTGATTGCGTTTGTGTTTGTTCTCTTCTTTGCGACCGATGTCCGAATGCTGTTTGCCGGTGAATTCCTCTGCGGACTGCCCTGGGGCATGTTCCAAACCCTAACGACAACATATGCCGCCGATGTCAGCCCTGTCGTCCTCAAACCATACCTCACCACGTACGTCAACCTCTGCTGGGTCACCGGCCAGCTTATATCTGCCGGGGTCCTCCGGGCTCTGCTGGGCCGCACTGACCAGTGGGCGTGGAGAATCCCGTATGCGATTCAATGGGCCTGGCCGATCCCCATCGTCATTGGCATCTTATTTGCGCCCGAGTCGCCGTGGTGGCTGGTCCGCCATGGCCGGAGAGAAGATGCGCGGAGGTCGCTTCTTCGTCTGTCGTCGAAGCGCGGCAGACTCGAGACGGGGTATGATGTGGACGACGCTATTGCGCTGATGACACTCACTGATGCGCAAGAAAAGCTCGTTCGCCAGGGCACGTCGTATTTCGACTGTTTCAAGGGTGTTGACCTTCGTCGGACAGAGATTACGTGCGGCGCGTGGATGATCCAGGTCCTTAGTGGCATGTCGTTTGCCGGAAATACGACATACTTTTTACAGCAGATTGGCCTGGGAAACTACCAGTCTTTCTCCTTCAACCTCGGCGTCAACGGCATTGCCTGGGTCGGCACCGTCTGTTCATGGTTCGTGATGCAGCGCGTTGGCCGAAGGTCACTCTA
This sequence comes from Talaromyces sp. P118-02, assembly GCA_037040535.1. Classification (NCBI taxonomy): domain Eukaryota; kingdom Fungi; phylum Ascomycota; class Eurotiomycetes; order Eurotiales; family Trichocomaceae; genus Talaromyces; species Talaromyces sp. P118-02. The sequence goes on from JAXQGY010000892.1 coordinate 52,303, forward strand.
CGTTTATGGCCTGGGCGTGATGGTCGTTGTACTGCTGCTATTCGGATTCTTCGCCATCCCAACCGAAACATCATCCATCAACTACGCATACGTCGCGCTGATGATGCTCTACACATTCACCTACGACATCACCGTCGGCCCTGTCGGATACTGCCTCGTGTCTGAAATCCCCTCAACGCGCCTACGCATCAAAACCACTGCCCTGGCGCGCAACTCTTATAACATAATATTCATCGCAGTCAACTTCCTCAACGCGCAAATCATGAACCCGACCGCGTGGAACTTGAAAGGCAAGGGAGGGTTTATATGGGCGGCGCTGTGTGCGCTGTGTTTTGTGTGGAGTTATTTCCGCTTGCCAGAACCAAAGGGCCGCACGCCGGCGGAGATTGATGTGCTGTTTGATCGCGAGGTCAGCGCGAGGAAGTTTGCGAGTGTCAAGGTTGAGCCGTTTTATGCGGCGAGTAGTAGTAGTAGTAGTAGTAATTATTCGATGGTGCAGCGGTCGTCGTCGGGGGAGTCGTCCAGTACGTCTAGTTGATGTATTACTTGTGACTTGAGCAAATGTATTTATGTTAAGTATGTTTATGACTGTATATTAATTTCTTCTTCAACCCTGACTATGTATTCCACACCATTGACCCTTGCAAGTAATCTGTCCAAACTCGCTGTCACACACCTCCTAGGTGTATCGTGGTATTAACCCGCATTAAATACATCATCCATCATACACGGGGAATCACCGGAAATCATAACTTAGAACTCTAATAATTCGCCACTATTCTGCACCCTGTCACTACCAAGTGATCGCTCGGGTTACAGTACAGTCAGGGGACCATAGCGGGTGATCTGGGGTAGGCTAGGAGGTTACATTGACGCCAAAAGAACAAGAACCACGGTCGTACAAAAAAGCTCTAAAATTTAAATAATACCTCAGCTAGTAACATTCCCACTGGCGCATGCTTTGACCGCTTCTTAAAAAGTGGGTGGCTTTGGTTTCGCTTTTTGGTTTCGGGTTTTATTCTGGAATAGGCTGAGTGGTGATGCTTACACAAGAACTTGGACTCAGTGGCGTTTTTCATATCCCGACTGTTAACAATGTTCTGGATAAAACCGCCCAGGTGCCATCATAGTGGGCATGGCTTGGAACCATCGCAGGCGTATATGTATGTACCTTGGATGGCGCGACTCGCCAGAGGATTTGTTGGTGGTGGCTGAACCAGTTGACGGCGCTGTCGAAAGCAAAAACAACAGGGGAATTATCATGTGTCTATACGCCTCTTTTAATATATAAATCAAACCAGAATCTGCACCAGTCATTACCGCATTAAATCACAAAACAAAATGATCGCTTTCGGCCTATTTTTGTCCCTTCTCCTCACAAACCCCGTCCTTGCACGGGCTACCAGCAAATCATCAACACTGCAAGTACAGCAAGGATGGTCCTTGGAGTCTGCCACATGTCCCAGCGACAGCACATCCTGTGGTGGAGGTGCCTGCTGTCCGGCATCTCTGCATTGCAATGCCCCCGCGAATGACGAAGTTGTTGCGTGTTGTTCCAGCGGTAAGTAAACCACTCTATTCATTCAACTTCCGAACTAAAAAACAACGTAAAAAGGGAGCGATTGTCGAGGTGCAGTCGAAGCCAGCCCCAAATGCGCGGACTCTAGTTGGTCGCTTTGGAGAGGCCTTTATGGAAATGGGTTTTGCTGTCTTGTTGGGATGACTGGGGCGTATGATTCGACAAAGACTGTCGCTGGGACATGTGTTGAGAGTGGCCAGGTTGGGAGTTTGACGAGTGCTATATTGGTATGGTATATACCGGCGTTTTTGTGGATGTTTCAAAACTGACTGACTGTGGTAGGTTTCAACAGGTATAGGGTCGACGACTACAGGCACTACTTCCAGCAATACATGTAAGATTGGTGGTATCATTTAACTTTTTCCTCTAATATGAATGTAGCCACGACATCTACTACCACTGCGGTCACGACTACGGCAATAACCACAACCACTACTTCTCTCAGTACAAGTAAGAATGCTGGCTTTTTAGCTTCTAGCTCTAACATGAATATAGCCATGACAACTACTACCACTGCGGTCACGACCAGTCCGACGCCTGGTAGTAATGGGTAACTCTGTCTAAATTAATTGCCGGTTCTCGTCGCTAACAAAATCCAGAACGCGATACGTCTTTGCTCATTACATGGTATTTTCCACCTCCATGATTTGTGCACTTGGTTTAACAAAAAGCATATAGGTAGGATCAATGATCGCCAGCGAAGCCGTGACCGACGTCCAAGACGCGCTGAACGCGGGCTTTGACGGCTTTGCCCTAAACACGCATACCATCAGCTCCAGCGACACATGGAATACCGACGCCCTGGGATTTTTGTTTTCTGCTGCTGCCAGCACAAATTTCAAACTGTTTATTTCCTTTGACATGTCCTGGGGCTTGAATGTAGCCAATATACCCGCATTTCTCGCTCCCTACGTCCAGGAGGAGGCATATTTACAGATTGACGGAAAGCCGTTTGTCAGTACATACTCAGGCGGGAATATCGATGATAATACCTGGGACACCCAATTTCGGCAGCCGTTGATGAACAACTATGGCATCACGCCGTACTTTGTGCCGGATTTTGACAATTGGTCTGGGTATCCCAATGGATTCGTTGCAGCGTATCCGGTCATCGACGGGGCGTTTACCTGGGAAGCCGCCTGGCCGGCGCCAGGAAACACTGTGGCCAGTGTCAGCGACTCAGTCGACCAGAATCTCATCTCGCAGGCTCAAGCCGCGGGAAAAACGTACATGATGCGTGCGTCCCCCCTCCCCAACATCCTAGACTTCACTCAAGACTAACATCGAATGATATAGCTATAAGCACATTGCAATTCAAATACACATCCGACGGAAACCACTGGTACCGCGTCGGCGAGAGCAATCTTCCCGACCGCATGCAACAGATTCTGTCCCTACAACCAGACTTTGTCGAATTCATTACCTGGAATGATGCCGGCGAGAGCCATTATATTGGCAACACCTGGCCAGAGGCTATTTCGGGGTCGCCTGATATTCAAGCGTACTCGAATGGGTTCGACCATAAAGGGTGGCTGCAAGTGATTTCCCCGTTTATTGCCGCCTACAAAGCTGGTGCGACTGATGTCTCTCAGTTATCAGTTGGCTCGGCCATAAGCGGGGCAATTTGGTATCGGACACTGCTTACTTCTGCGAGCTGTTCGAGTGGAATTCAGAATTACCAGGAGGCTCAGGATGCTATCAACTTTGCGGTTATTCTTCCACAGGAAAACGCAGCAGCATATACAATCACGGTGCATTCAAACGGGCAACAGATTGGGTCGTTTGCCGGCAAACCAGGTTTGAATTGGCAGACGGTTTTGGGACTGCAGGCTGGGAGTGCAAATTCTCAAGTGGTGCAGGTTGTCGATGGGTCAGGAAATATAGTGGCGTCTGCTGCTGGTACCAAGGATGTGCTTTCGCAGAGCAGTGATTCGTCGTTGTGTAACTGGAACTATGAGGTTGTCAGGCTCTCTTGATTGACGCCTTGTCGTTGTATCTAGTAGAATTTTGGGACATCTACTCAAATCTGCAGTATCATCTATATTAGGACAGACACTTCAATATATAGTACCTTGGTTTAATTGCATTTCTTACCTCGTAGTCTCAGCCGTAGATGCTTCATTTACTTGGGAATAGGAAACCTTGCGAAGAAGAACAGATTCCAACCCTCAAAAACACCCCATACAATAACCATCAAAGAAATTACCGAAAGAATAGCCCCCCCGCTACCCTCGCGTCGGGGTCGTCGGCTGGTGGAGCTGTTTGCCCTCGAGCCGGGCATCTCGGGAAACGCTCCGGCTGGGCTTCTCCGCAACAGACACTCTTCTAGTCCTAGATGTTTGCTGTGCTCCCCCGCGCTGCCAGCGAATAATGCTCTGCAGACGTGACGATTTACAAGATGGCAGTGGAAATTGTTCTAGGTGTGCTGCGGACCGGATTTAGTCCGAAGGAAAAGAGACCCCTCTCTGAGATGAATAAGTAGACGCGATGTCTCTTTTTTCTGGTTGCTTCTTCACAACATTTCGCTTTACTCTAGGACCTGAAGAAACATTATTTACAGACGCATCTTCTTGTTTATAATCCTTTTATATTCTACGCTCCGAATCAATCTCATCATGTCTTCCACTGACGCTGCTGTCAACACCAACCCCACTCCCCAGACACAGGTGACACTGGGTGGTAAAATCCTCGCAAGTCAGTATTCCACCTTTCTACTTGGCCATGAATATATCATTGACTCTTTTCTACAGTCACCGGCGCAAACCGCGGAATTGGTCTCGGCATCGCCGAATGCTGCCTGGACAACGGCGCAGCCAAGGTTTACTCCATCGACATTGGCGAGCCCGGCGATGAATTTACTGCCGTGAGCAGCAGGTATCCCGGCCGTGTGTTTGCTCTCAAGGCCGATGTCACCAAGGAAGATAGCATCACTGCTGCAGTGGACAAGATTGTCGCCGAGGCTGGCGCTATTCATGGTATTGTTGTGAATGCCGGGAGGACCAACCATAAGGCTGCCCTCGACTTTACCGAGGAGGAAATTCATGCTCTGTTCAATGTTAATGTGAGTTATCCTTACTCCCTGGAGAGTTACATCTTGTTGATTAAATAGCTATTCGGCGCTTTCTTCACAGCCAGAGCCGCCGCTCGAGCCTTTATCAAACTCGGCATCAAGGGATCCGTGGTGTTCACAGCCTCGATGGCCTCATACCGTCCTAACAAGGTCCGTATAACCCCACAACAACCTTGAAATAAAGTTTCTATGTACCTGTAGCTGATAATCATAGCGCGTCCCCTCCACCCCTTACGGAGCCTCCAAGGCCGGCGTGCGCAACATGACCCATACCCTGGCCATGGAATGGGCCAAATACGGGATCCGAGTAAACAGTGTGTCGCCCGGGCTGGTCAAGACAGCTATGACCTATTGGGTTCCGCAGCAGCCTGACTGGGAGCAACAATTGAAGTACTATGGAGGTATTCCGCGCCTGGCAGAGGTGCAGGAATTGGGCGGTGCGTATGTGTACTTGCTTAGTGATGCTGCGAGCTATACGACGAGTATTGACATTCCTGTTAATGGAGTGATCGGAAGTGAGTTTACTCTAAAATGGTCTTTTTTATAAATTTCTTTCTCTAACATATTTTACAGTTTGCTGAGGCGGAGATGCTATTGATGTTCCGGGTAGCTCGAGGACCGTCAACTGGCGGGTGATAAAACACTCCCCATGCACGAAAGCATCATTTTTCACGGTTTGATAGAACTCTTAGTTTGTGTATATTTGTTCCCAATTTATGGCATTTTCTTGAAGAAAATAAAACCGCAGACTTCTCATATAGATCTATAAGCGGCTTAGACAAACCTTGGCACTCGCAATACGAGCATTTTGCCGAATGCGGACAAGGTTTGCTGAATCTCGTATTCAGCCTTATGAGCACCTGACGATTTAGCAGTCGCGTGTCTGTCTATTTAAACCTGGAATTCCTTCCATCAGAATTAATAAAAAGCATTCTACTGTCAAAACAAACACAGAAAAAGGCATCTCGTCAAGCTTCTAAACGGATCCAATGGTTTATTCTTGTCGCTCTCAATAACAAGCGGATCTGATTGATCAGACAAAACTCAATCCGACATGATATCCGATGTGAGGGGCTACATCGCGCACCCTACCAAAGGGGTGTCGGCTGTCTTTGCCGTCCTTTTTGCTGTTTCGGCTATTCTTCATACGTGGCAGACTATGTGCGTTTTCCAGATGTGAACAACCTCTAGGCTCGTTTCTAACTATATGCGATGTAGAAAATACAAAACATGGCATTATACGTGGGTTGTACCGCCGGCATGTATCATCTTCGTCGCCGGGTTTGTATGCCGGGAATACGCAGCGCACCATGCCGGAAGCGACATTTACACTGCAATGCAGGGGCTACTTTATAGCGCAGTGTAAGTTCCCAAACATTTGAAGGTTGGGAAATTAGAAAAACTAAAAATCGATAGACCGATTTTATCCACCACGTCATATATATACCTGCCACAGCTACTTCCAGTCTGCTCTATCATCCGGCCCGAGACGCTATTTACAATTCTCATCTCACTCACATTTTCAACGTTGATTTCCCTAACAGCACAGGGAACTTCATTCTGTTTTAGCCAAGATTCCACGCCAGACAGAATCAAATCCGGCCTGGCTATACTCAAAGCCAGTCTTATTCTCCAACTGGCTTTCCTTGTTATAGTGATGGTAGTAGTGCTTATTTCCCGTAACCGAGCACACGCACAGGGTATTTCGCAGCTCGGCTACGAACCGAGCATACGAAATTTTGCGGTGTTTTTTGTTCTCCTTTTCATTCGCGATATCTTTCGCACGGTGCAGATATTCATGCCGTCGGATTCGATAGTGTGGACGCAGGAAGCGTTTTTCTGGGTATTCGATGCTCTTCCGATGCTGGCATACACTCTCCTACTGAATTGGTTACATCCTGGACTGCACTTTTTGAATTTGGATGTGATGCAGGACGAACGCAGAGCAGCGGCGGCAAGCCCTCCACCAGAGCCTTTTGATGACGTCGAGGTGGGTGCTGGAGGCAGGATGGACAAGCCTACTGCAATCAAACTTCGTCCATATTCTATAGAGTCGTACTAGCTAAGACCAGAACGAGAAATTGCCTAATTAGGTATATTTAATGAATTCGGTTTCTTTTACACCATATCATTGGCCTCTCTACATCACTTTAGAGCGAACAGAGCGAAATTCTTCTAATGACAGCCCCTTTCCACCATCAGAGTAAAGACGTGTATTAATTCTGTGCAAACCTGATATTCGACAACTCCACGTGACCATCCAAGCAACACTGTCGTCATAGTTCGGTTAAAAACTTCCGGATCGCCTGATTCATCGTCTCTTCAATATTCCGTAACCTTAAACGTATGTTGCTCCAAATCGACCAAATCCTCCTCTACAACCATCCTCTCGGCTCTTCAACAGGGTTCCTGTCTTTTATAGTATGGCACAAAGCTTATATTTTAGCGGTGCCGACTCTGATTAGCGGAACAGTAACCCTAGAATAGTCGATATTGCCGATGACGATGTGCCCGCCGGTTGGCTGGCGGTGTTTGTGCCGGGATTTGTGGGGTGCTCACCTGTGATGGGAGACTGCATTGGATGCTTCATGGAGCTGTTCCATGGAAGAGGGCACGTCAATGTCTCACGCTGGGACCCCTTATTGGAAACTCTAGATGGCAATTATCATGGATTGACATCGGCGTACTGAAGATCAACAGAGCTGCCGGCGGCAAGGATTGAGCTGCAAGTGCTGAATAAACAGCAAATTCGTTCATGCTACTGTCCAAGATGAGGGAATGCAAATTCAAGCGGTTTAATATTAATCCATTGCTTCATATTCTTGCTTTACAAGGGGGCTGCTCTCGCCGGTTGTCCCGGAGCACGTCGACTGTCTAGATCCTTGGGTTCTCGCCTGGATGTCTCGGAATGGAGCAACGACCATCAATGACGTCTAGATGCTCGCACAGCATCTGTTTATAAATATTTGGCTTTCAACCATCCTCGCGCAGGTAGACCTCGTTCTAATGTTAATCTAACGACAGAAGAAATAGCTCCCAAGCACAACTATCAACCAGCCGTCAACTCGCACTCGTTTCCCGATATGAAGAACTTGGCAATAGTGGCAGCCCTGGCTGCAGGCTCCAATGCCCATTCTCTTTCTGCTCGCACCGTTGGCTGCTGCTTCGAGCTCACTGCGGACGGTGGTGCTTCTGGCCCTGTCGGCCAGTTGGATGATGGGCAGGTCCGAGTCGGTGGTGGACTTCCCTCGGTTAAGTTCTGTATCGATAAGGATGGAGAAATAATGGATGACAGTAATCGTCCTTGCATTCTGACTCGTAAGTTGGCCAGTATTCACATTTTCTTTTTTTCGAGCTAATATCACCTCTCCGTTCAGCACCTACATCCCAGTTACAATGTGACAAGGGGGCTATCGGCACTCCCGGGTTCTCAATCTCCTCCGATGGAGAGTTCAAGTTCAATGGAAATACCGAGTTTCTGGCCTGTCAGACTGGAGAACACAGTACATTCAACATCTACGTTAATCCACCCCCCAAGGATGTTTCAAACTGTGTCGATATCACCTTGGAGGCGGACCAATGCAAGGCTTTGCCCTCTCCACCTCCTCCCTCGGCATCCACAGGAGCACCTTCGCCCCCGGCAGTGACTTCTGTCAAGGTAGTTACAGTCACCGAGACAGTCTGCGGAGCTTCGCCAACGGGGGCTCCGCCAACTATCCAACCATCGTGCCCGACAACGCTGAATGAGGGCAGTTTTGAATTCCCGCATCTGATTGTGCCTGTCGATTCCACCGAGCCGGATACTCCGTTGGGTACTCAGTTTAACGGGAAAATCAGCTCGACAATTTCGACTATATTCAACTTTGACATCCCGCAGAGTGACGCCGGCAAGACCTGCACACTTGTATTCCTCTTCCCGGAGAAGTCACAGTTGCAGACGTCGTCGTTCAACTTTACCGGGGACGGACGGGTTGATTTTGCGCAGATGAGTGCTCCGGCGTCGCAGAAGACGACCTTTCACACCACTCCGTCGATCAAAAAGGACTTTGGTGTGTCCACCCTCGCGCCGGGGAGTTCGTTTGTTATTACTACATTCCCGTGCCCTGCCGGCGAGACGATTGCGTTTGATATGGAGAATTCTGGCTCGACTGAGCTGGAATTTTTTGAGGACTTTAACCCTGCTCCGTAAGTTTCTCCTTTTCTGGTCATCTTGATTCGTACTGACCAATGAATGACAGAATTGGTCTGTTTATCACTACTTGTTAGTGTCGGATCACCACCTAAATACTTTTTATATGGAACAATTATTAATCGACCTTGGCTATGGCCAAGGAAAAAGCAAAGTCGTATATGATTTGAAATTCATGCTTGGCCCTGAGCTGTACTATACATCCGACGATGACATCGGACCGGATCACAGAATGTCAAATAGTGCACATGTGGGGAGACGTAATAATTAATGCGATTATATATTTTATTCTGAGTTTTAATCCAGGGACCGTTGCAATTTACAAAAGTTGTGTGATTTATCGGATTCAATAACTTAAAAATAAGTGTATCAATTGATACACAGGATCAATAATCATAATCAGTATACATAAAACCAGTTCGCTAAATGCCCGTACCCCATCTAAATTCTATACCTAAAACAAGGAAAATTTTTTTTTAAAAAAAATGCATGATCAAGAGTGGTTCTCAGGGATAAGGCGGTTATCCAGAGAGATCTTGCTGTAGGCATCGTCATTGCCATCACCAGATTTGCTTCGGACGTGCCACACTGCCTCATTCCACTGTCCCTTCCAGACCCATCCGGGGTGGAAGACAGTAATCGCAATAACGGCGATGGAAATCATTGCGCCCTCAAGAACCATAAAAGTGATTTCATCGTTGGCAAGGGGGCCGTTAAAGCCACCGGACAGCTCGGCGCAACGAAAGACGGATCGAATGATGATAGTGACGGTGGCAGCGCACAGTGCAAGCAACCAGTAGTGGAACGACTTGTTTCGGCGAAGGTTGTCGAATTGGCTGTTGAGACGGTAGCTCGGGGACTTGCGAACGCGGAGGAAAAAGTCGGTGCACAGAGCGACGAAAAGCGCCAGGCTGGCGACTTGCCAGGAGACACCGGCAACCATGATGTTGATACCGATGTCTGAGAGGGACTTGGTGTTGGCGCTCGACGCGATACCGCCACCGGCGGCCTGGAGGAGGAGGGCGACAAAGTCACAGGTGATGAATAGCGTGGTGTATGTGCGGGCTCTGAAGCGGGAGACTTGCTCGCCGTAGGCAACGACGATGCGCGAGAGGCAGAGGTAGACAGCTGCAGAGAGAAAGGCGGGAGCAATAGTAAGGCAGACGAGGTACCTGCATTGATTGATTAGTTGGTTGTCCAGAGTTTAAACAGACAGGATACTCACATAAGGAACGGGTCCGACTTGAACGGGTTGTAGTGCATTTGTACGCGAGCGACATATCCGATGATCTCCAGAAGCAAGCCTCCGGTCATGGCAATGAGATAACTCCATGTCTTGTAGCGGATGCCGATACCCAGCTGGGCGATCAGGACGAGGCCAAAGACAGCGATAAAGATTAAATTGCCAGCCAATGATGGCACATAGTCGATGTTGGCCAGATCCAGGGGGCAAGTATCGAGGGTGCAGAGATTGGGGTCCTCGATGAGGGTTGCATTTGTTGTTGCGTTAACCATTGTGACGGTATTGAGTGGTGGGTTTTTTTCAAACGGAAATATATCCAAGCAAGATAGAGTTCTATGCAAGCTTCGAATAAGCTTGGCGGATCAATCAAATGGCTGTTGCTTTTTGCTTGTTGATGGAGTAGTTGAAGGAGAGTAAAGACGTCAGGTTATATACACCTCTCTGGGCGGAAAAAATTGCACAACACGGTCTATCCCTGTGGACCGATATAGAAGTAACAGAGTCAGCTTACAGCCCCATCAGGCATCTCCATTGTTATTCTTAACGACGAAAGGCCTCAGCCCCAACTCAAAAGTTAAAACTGACTCCGATGAGAAGGGTTTTATTGCAATTGGTCAACTTTAAATAAAACTGTTCCGAACGGGCCAATAAGCACGCGCAATTTCAGCCATGTACAGAGTTCCCAAAACGGAAAGAAGATCGGAGCCTAAAGCGGTATAGCCCCCCGAACGCGGTCGGCACGGAGATGGAAGCTGCGGAGTACGGAGTTTCCACCCCGTGTGCTTTTACTGGTCAATATTTATGGTACAAGCCTTAGCGCACGCGGCCGCAGTGGGGCGCGGACTTAACATAGGCTGGAGCTCCACTGCCGCGTCACTATTAATAGCCGAGCTAAGGCCGCGGAACAAGTGGTGGGCTTCTAGAGTGGACAATTACGCTGCAACGTATCAATCTGCCCTACGTGTTCGTGCTTTAAATTCCTGGCCCCCTCAGACCCGCACTCGTAATATATACAAATTGAAAATAAGCCCTAAAACACGGAGATACGTTGTGCCAATTGCATGTCTGGGCTCTGGAGAAGTGAATTCCGAATTGACTGCTTACTGACGCGAAGGAGTTAGAGTACGAAGTAGTCCTTGCCAGGCTTTTCTATTACGTACCAGTTGACATTGTTACCTAGCAGGGCAGATCTTGCTGGTCTTACCATTGGACCCGACCTCTCCTCGTTTATTTTGGTGGTATATAAAGCAGCTGCCTGGCTCAGCCGCAGCATAAATGAACGATAATTCTTCGGTAAATATAGAATATTACTACACTGAACTTTACCACCGCTGGCCACTGCCCACTGAGTCATGCTCGACTTGGAACATTGAAGCTTTTCATCCGCGTCATGTCAAGAGTCATGACTGCGTTGTCAGTGGTCAACGTGGTCAACATGCGACACACCGAAGCGGAAATTTTAACATAGCATTTACGCCGTACTCCATTGCTCGTTAATCGTTCAGAACAACACATCACAGCGCACTGCCGTTCTCGGCCCTTTAATTTTTAAATACCCTGCGCAACGCCTAGACTCCGCTACATCCTCCTTGCGCTTCGAAGCAGCAGCGGCCCCCAGCCGTCATTTTATTGTAGTGAATGGCTTCTTGGCATCGTTTCAGGTTTGAGGCTGGTTTTAGGTGGCGTACGGGTACGGAACCTTTGAGAGACCGCGTCCGCCCGTACCAACAGAATTCTGAGGATGTCTAGCCCGGAGCCTTAAGACTATTTTTTTTCTTGCAAAGAACGTGCAATCCTCTTAGTATGATTAATTGAGACCAATTCTTTTGCAATTGACAACAAGGATTCCAGCCCTGCAATTTGGCTAGTTTCTAATCCAGAATGCCGGTACCGGCGAAATTACCCGGTACCGGGAATCATTTGAGTACTATCTACAATTTAAAGGTCGCCATAACAAAGATCGAAACATTTCCAAAGATGAATTCTGGTATTAGCCTGTGCAGGGATTTGAAGGAATAATATTTCCTAGTCTTAGTGCTGCAATGAGTACCCCTTCGCCCTTGAAACCGGATATCTGCGAGCATATCAAGCCTCCTTCAGAAGACAAACAAAAAAATGGGAACCCAGTTTCGGACGAGAAAACAAAGACGGAGAATCCTCAACCACAAGATGAGTTTCCATATTGTGTTTTGCCGGAACGGCAAAAAGTTTCCTTGATGTTACTTGCTTCTTTCGCGGCTATTATCTCGCCGTTATCAAGCAGCATCTACTTTCCTGCCATCAATGATATTGCTAAAGATTTGAATGTTTCTATAAATCTAGTTAACTTGACAATTACAACCTACTTGGTAAGAGAATACTTGATATCAACTTTGATTACAACAATCAGCTGACTGGGCCGGTTAGATCTTCCAAGGACTTGCGCCGTCCTTTATTGCAAACTTTTCGGATATCCATGGCAGACGACCAGCATACTTGATCTGTTTCACACTATATCTCGCCGCAAACATAGGACTGGCCGTTCAGACATCGTATCCGGCCCTAATGGTGCTCCGTTGCCTGCAAAGTTCGGGAAGCAGTGGAACAATCGCGCTGGGAAGTGCAACCGTGTCTGATTTATCAACCAGGGCGGAGCGAGGAAAATATATCGGCTATGCTAGCATGGGCGTCACCCTAGGGCCAGCATTGGGACCTGTCATTGGCGGATTGCTGGATCATTTCCTGGGCTGGCGATGGATATTTTGGTTCCTCGTTATTTTCTCCGGCACTTTTGGGGCAATAGTTGTGATATTCTATCCGGAGACTTGTCGCGCAGTGGTAGGAAATGGTTCAGTGCCAGCACACAAGTGGAATCGCTCCATAGTCCAGATTATAGGCAACAAGTTGTGGCCCAATCAATCAGCAGCGCAAAATCCCAACTATTCCACGCTGCAAAATCAAGGAAAACGCCGCGCTAATCCTCTAGCATCAGCCTTGATCGCGACAGAAAAAGAAGCTTTCATGATCCTGTTATATGGATCGATATTATACGCCGGGCAAATGTCCGTCATGAGTACTCTGACAACCGAATTATCAACTCGGTTCGGGTTCAACTCGATTCAGATCGGCTTATGCTATCTTCCACTGGGTTTTGGCAGTCTGACTTCGCGATGGACGGTCGGGACTCTACTCGATTGGAACTTTAAGCGAGAAGCTGGACGCCAGGGACTCCCCATTGTCAAAAACCGACAACAAGAGATTGACAAATTCAACATCGAAGTCGCTCGGTTAACAATTACCCTTCCGCTGGTTTATTTCGGCGCCCTTTGCCTAATCGCATACGGATGGGTTATGCAGTACAAAACGTCACTGGCAGGGCCCATGGTGATGCTTTTCTTCTTGGGCCATGCTACCAGCGGCGCTTTCGGTTCGTTGAACACGCTTATCGTTGACACGCATCGCCAGAGCCCGGCCACTGCTGTTGCTGCAAATAATCTGTGGAGGTGTTTGGTGGGTGCTGGGGCGATTGCTGCAGCCAACCCGCTGATTGACCGGATCGGTATTGGCTGGACGGGGTCGTTTATTGCTTTACTATGGATTCTTTTCAGTCCAATCCTGTGGGCTGTCTATAAATGGGGGCATGGATGGCGGGAGGCTTCAAGAATAAAGGAAGCAGATGCTGCGACGTTGAAAAATACTGAGAAAGGCACTGGTCAATAGAAGTTGACTGTGATCAATTGGCTTCTAATTCAAGTGAAATCAAAACAGATTTAAAAGAAGCGTATGCATGTACAAAATCATTGAATTCCGGTCTCTTTTATACAACCATCGGGAATACTTCCGTAGTGTTTATCGACAGCCGTGCGGGGTATACTTACCGGGAATTGGTGTCCGAGAAGCCTGCGAAAAGTTGGAAAATACATATATCGATTATAAATCAATTGAGTTTCGCGGCTACATGTTCACTAGAATATAACCGAACACAGACTACGAGCTTTGTTCAGCGAAAACTTTCTCAAAATACTTGCCATACCCTTTAACAATACATTCATAGACCGAGGATCGTTAACATCTATTTCCATGGCGAACCCACAGCAAAAGCTCAACGTTGGCGTTATAGGGCTGGGACGTATGGGCCAACGACATGCGTTAAACGTTTTACACCGGATACCCAGGGCTCGCCTACACAGCGTCTGTTCGCCAGCCGCACATGAATTGGAATGGGCCAAAAATAACCTGGAGCCGGAGGGTGTCAAGGTGTTTGCAGACTTTTATGAAATGATCAACACGCCAGGATTAGCCGCGGTAATCGTTGCTTCTCTTACGGAGCTGCATATTGAACACACGCTTGCTGCGGTTAAACGTGGGATCTATGTGCTGTGCGAAAAGCCACTGACGAAAGACCTATCAAAAGTAAGTGAAAATTGAGCCATATTCCACTGCCGATATTGCAGCGTATTGACGAGCTTTTTTTACCAGCTCGGTCAACTAATGCAAGACCTTGGTGAAGAAGGAAGCTCAAAAATCATGGTTGGATTCGTCCGTCGCTTCGACGAACAATACCAAGAAGCTCTAAAAGTCATCCAGAAAGGGAACATTGGCACTCCCATCATTGTACGTTCCCAGGGAGCCGAAAAGCTCGACAAAAGTGGGTTTTTCATCGAATACGCTCGCCATAGCGGCGGCATTTTCATCGATACTGTAATCCACGACATCGACTTGACACTTTCATTCTTGGGTGAAGACTGCAAGCCCAAGGCGCTCTGGGCAACGGGGCTCATCGCCCATCACCACGAGATGAGCGAGTTCAACGATGTCGATAATGCTGTGGGCGTGGTTGAATTCTGGGGAGGCAAGATTGCGTATTATTATCATTCGCGCACCACGTTCCATGGCTATGACAACTGTACCGAGGTTATCGGCAGCAACGGAAAAATATCCATCAATCTAATTCCGAATGCCAATCGAATTCAAGTGTCGAATGTTGATGGCATCCAGCAGGATGCTACGCCGGGCTGGATTGATCGGTACCAGGATGCCTTTGTCACGGAACTAGATGAGTTTGTGGGTGCAGTGTTGGATGGGAAGCCACTACCTCTGAAGTTGTCGTCAGCATACATGGGGATGAAGTTAGCATTCGCGCTTCAGGAGAGTTTGGTCACAGGGAAGAAGATTGAATTTGACGAAAACGGCGACCGAAAACCTGAAGGGTTAAAGTCTTTACTGTAACCTGACTTTTTGGTTGCATTCTTAATGTCCAACATCAATAATCTCTCTGGCTTTGTTTGTTTTGTTTGCAACCTATTTTAGATGCTATAAATAAACAGTAAGGGGGTTTAATACGTATATGAAATTCTAGAAAGTACTTGCGGCCTAAACCGTCAATCGATACGAAGTCTCTAGATCTCATCTAATATTAGAGCTATTTGACACAACTACAGTGCTACTAATAATAAACAAGGTTTCAATGTTCTTCAATGTTGTGATCACTGATCAGCCAATGCTATGCCCAGAAGGGCGCCATACCCCGCGACTACGGCCACTAAGAACGTACCGTCATCCATAAGTCTAAACTGATCAGCAATTCAAAATCTATCACTGGAACAGCGAGTGATCGATGGCACAAGTTAAATGCCCTGTCTCTCAATCTTATTATTGAAAGGAATAGACGGATATGGTAAATGGCAAGATTGCTAGCAGCCATAGGTGAAATAAACTACCTGGCATTCCAATCGAGATGGCTATAGATCTAACAGCCCCCAATCCCGCGGCTGGAGGGAACATCGTGGATCAGCCAATATCTACTACTGTCTTCGGAGCTGGGCCTGTCAGCAATGCAATGCGGTTGGTCCATATGGTCACATCCCGCACGGTAAAATTCGGAGATTGATTCGATACTCCTTAGTTCACTGATTATAAGCGCCGAGCTGATTGAGGCATAAAGTATAAAGTTGCTCCAAATCCCATCGTAGCATGATTCAGAAGAATCAAAATATTTTTATTTAAAATACAGCAGCAAAAATGGTTCGATCAACCTCTTTCCTCGCCACACTCCTGTGCAGCGGAGCGTCTGCTCACATCTACCGGGTTCTGGACTCCAGCTTCCCCGATCCATCTGTCGTCTATACAGGCAGTGATTACTATGCATTCGCAACCACTGGCGGCGGCGTGCATGCGCAGGTGGCCCATTCACCGGATTTCCTCAACTGGACCGTTCTTGAAAAGTACGATGCTCTTCCCGGACCCTTCCCGGAGTGGGTGAACAATAAGTCGGTGTCCTTGTGGGCTCCTGATGTGCTCAAGAAGGTATGATTTACTGTGTTAGCCTTGCAACAAGTACAAGCACAAACTGATGACAATCCAAAAGGCCGATGGTACTTATGTCATGTACTACTCAGCCATTGAGAGAGATTCTGGAAAACACTGCGTCGGTGCTGCTACCTCGGATACCGCGAAAGGCCCATACAATGCCACTGTTACCACCGGCGCTGTCGGATGCCCAATTTCCAAGGGCGGCGCCATCGATCCCGATGGCTTCATCGATACTGACGGAACCATTTACGTGACATACAAAATCGATGGCAACAG
This sequence comes from Talaromyces sp. P118-02, assembly GCA_037040535.1. Classification (NCBI taxonomy): domain Eukaryota; kingdom Fungi; phylum Ascomycota; class Eurotiomycetes; order Eurotiales; family Trichocomaceae; genus Talaromyces; species Talaromyces sp. P118-02. The sequence continues at coordinate 68,951 of JAXQGY010000892.1, forward strand.
TCTCGACAACGATGGCACCACGCACTCGACACCAATCATGCTACAGAAAATGCATTCTGACGGTGTTCAGCCGGATGGTGACCCAATCCAGATTCTTGACCGCGACGATAATGACGGACCTCTGATCGAAGCGCCAAGTATTATGCTCAAAGACGGTATTTACTACCTTAGTTTCTCGTCAAACTACTACAACACGGAGAAGTATGATACCTCGTACGCGTATGCGACTTCCATCAAGGGTCCTTGGAAAAAACAACATGCTCCTGATGCACCACTTTTTGTGACAGGAACTGGGTCGAAGAATGCCGGGAAGCTGAGCGCTCCTGGAGGATCAGATTTCTCGGTCGATGGTACGAAGGTTGTGTTCCATGCTAACCTCAACGGGAAAGACATCCACGGTGGGCGAGCAATGTTTGTCTCTAATATCACTGTTAAGGATAACATTATTTCTTTGGCATGATGGCTGAGTGATTCACCAGTCGTACATAAATTTGAAAAATTTCGAATTTACAACCTTGAAGTGAAATGTATATAGAATCTGATGTTTTTAACTACCTACTAAATGCACTTGCAAGTCAATGTTCAATGTTATTTTTGTTGTATAATTTCCCATCGTTGTTATTTGGTCAACTGCACATGTAGTCCTTTCAAATATCTATAATTTGTATAGTTTTTGATACTCCTCCCACAGAATGGAAGTTTCCAGTAACTAGGAATTGGCTGACCATCAGGCAGCAGTTATGGTCTAGCTTATTACGTTCTAGTCTCTTAGAAGAGTTGGGGAAAGAGTCTGGAAGCGAAGGTGGTTCTTCGAATATTCGGTTATACATGGCATGTGACAATTAAGTAACTGTTATTTACGGCTGTTTCGGGTAGCAGAATGACTCCTAACGTAAGCTGAATGCTGAATCTTACCCTATCTCACAACAACACCTTTATTCTCACGTCTATCTCCCTCAATTCGTTAAACTCTCGCAATAATGTTACATATATTTTCTTGGCCATGGTATGAATTTCGGAGAAAGTGTTAGCGCTAATAAGACTGGCCCACCCTGTATACACCTACATGCGCTTACCTAAATTAGGGATTCCGTTAGATGGCTATCTACTATAGACTGTAGATCGTCATCCTTTTTCCACTTTCTAGTCTCAAGTTATCATGGCAGCCATTGTTAACTTGACCAACCCGATGCAATATGCCACTCCAGCTTTGAACACTCTGCTTGAGCTCATCCAGGACGTACGCGGAAATACAAGGCTAAAGTCAAAAGGAATATCCCTTCTATGTACCGCATGCTATTGTCCGGACTGAGAAGCCTGCGACTTCATTCCTCGCCTGGGGCAGACATTGTACCTCTACGAAATACGCCCGATTCTACGGGGGTTATAAGGTGTTGTCGCATTACAGACTCAATCGCCGTCCCTCGAAAAAAGCATGAAACCATGTCACAACAATACAAAGTTCGGGGCGAAGACAAGACTTGCGAACTCATCGTGCCACCGTGCGCGCCCACCGCTCGCGCTTACTGTCTCAACGCAAATGTTCAATGTTAGTTTAATATAATTTTTTATTTTTATTTTTTAATAGTATACAATTATCAAAAAAACTATTTTTAAAAGTATAAAAATTTATATAATTGAGGGTTGGGCGTCGGAACAAAGAAATACGTCAGACATACATCAGATCGCGCCGACACTCTGCTATTATTGGGCATCCATCGCCCCTATTTGAAATTCAATTGCCGAACCCACGAATCATAATGGCAACAGAACCCAACGCTGTGTTACAGTGGGGGTGCTACAAGGCTTATTTCGTGCATGGGCCCCGTTTTTCTAATTGCGATTCCGAGAACGTCTGGATTGTTCAAATGTTGCTGCCTTGAGTTTCGGGTTTGGATCCTTCTTCCCTCACTTGCATGCGAGCCATGGCTGCTGGTCCTTCAACACACACAAAGACATAGGAAGCGATGGCGCGATCCATTCGCTGGTATTATGTCGCGGTGCCCGTCGTTTCGTGTGTGGTGATCCTGTGGTCTCTCGTGAACACGCCTAGCTGGACCGGTATTCTTCCGCTCAAAGACGGCTGGTCCGCGGGCCCAGCAGCCGAGGAGCCACACAGGTTTTCTGGAGTCAGCGACCTGAATTGCAAGGACTTTCCACATCACCGGCTGGACGATATTCAAGTCGTGCTGAGAGTCGGCTCGACGCAGCCTCTCGACCAAGTATCATCGCACGTCAATAACGTTACGAACTGTATTCCGGACCTGATCATCGTTTCCGACAAAGAGGAACAGCTTGGCGATACACCGTATCGGACCCATGACATCATTGCCGATTTACCGGAAGTATACTGGCACGACGAACACCCCGATCTGCAGGCTCATAGAAGAATCAACAATCCCAGCGGCAAAGATGAGCCTGTTACGGGTAGAGACGGATGGCTCCTAGATCGATTCAAGTTCCTGCCCATGGTCGAGTACGCATTTGAACAGAACGAGGAAGCAAAGTGGTTTTATTTCGTCGAGGCGGATACGTACATCGTGTGGGACACGCTTTTCCGACTGCTGGATCGGTATGATGCGAGGAAAGAATGGTACATGGGTTCGCCGTCGCCTGGCCGAAAAATGGAGAATGACAAGGAAACCTACTTTGCATACGGTGGAACGGGGATTTTGCTCAGCAGGCCGGCGATCAAGAAACTCGTACATAGGAGAAGCGACAGCACGCATGACAAGTCCATCGAGCCGCCGCTTACGGAGGAATGGGCGCAATTGGTGAAGGATGATTGCTGCGGCGATTCGGTGCTTGGGTTTGCGCTGGCCAACAAAGGCATTTTCCTGTCGGGCCTGTATCCCATGTTCAATCCGCATCCACTGCATGGCATCCCGTTCGGACCCAGCGCAAAGCCGTACTGGTGTCAGCCTGTATTGAGTCTGCACAAGAGCTCGCCGAGCGATATACCGATGTTATCGGAATTTCTTCATCGACGGCCAAAAGATGTTTGTTTCTCCCACCCTCACTTCAATTTTTGATCACTGCTAATCAACTGACCCCGTACAGCTGCCGTGGCTTTATGCCGACGTCCTTGATTATCTCCACATTGCAGACACGACAGAAACACGCCAGCACTGGCAAAATGCGGACTGGAATGGGTTTGACGAAGAGCCCGATTCACCGGTCCATAAAAGCATCGAAGCTTGCGCCGCGGGCTGTCACACTCATGGAGACTGTTTTCAATGGACATATTTTTCCAAGGAGTCATGGGGCCAGGAGCCGTCGGAAAAGAAGTGTTCCTTCGTTCGCTCCATTCGACTGGGAAGCCCAAAAGAGCCTGAGATGACCCCGACGACGCGGTCGACTTGGACCAGTGGATGGGACACAGCCAGAGTCAAAAAGTGGGTGAATGAGATGGAATGTGCAGACCCGGAGTGGGTTCAGCCCAGTGTCCAACGAATTTACTGAGCACTTGTCCTCTAGTTGACACCATGGAGTAATTAGTTGGTTTTCATACACATGTGCATTGGATGGAGTTATATATGGAGTGTCTACATAAGTCAGCAAAGAAGTTGTATGTATGAATAGATATTATGAAATTTCTATACCTGCAATGTTGCATCACACTCTCGATCTCAATAGCTCCGTAACGGTGACAATACGATATCCCCTCCGCCTCAATTCTGGGAGAATAGTCTTGAGCATTGGCGGCGTCCAGCGGCGTCCGTCATGACAGATGATTATCCCACCGGGTCGGGCCATGCTCAACACGTGGGTAGCGTTAACCTTTGAGAAAGGGATTTGCGGATCATGCGGATATATGCCACCTAAAACAAGAGTGTAACCCAGCCCCTGCAGGAGTTTTCGCATCCGGGTGGTGAAAAAGCCAGATCCAGGGCGAAAGTACCTGGGGCCGATTTCACCGGAAGAAATCAGGTGATAAGTGCTATCAATGACTTGTTCAACTGCTCTTATTTGTGACGCCAGCTCAGTGTTATCAAGCTTGTACGAGGGCTCGTCATTCATCGCGTGGTTGGCGAGTTCATTGCCGTTGCGGATCAGATCCTGAAGGATATCCTTGTGGCTTCCAACCGCATTGGACCCAATCACAAAGAAAGTTGCGGTAGCATTATGTTCTTTAAGGATATCCAGGATCTCGCGAGTGTAAATGGATGGGCCATCGTCGATTGTCAACGCGATGACTTTGTCGGAGGTGGGAACGTGCCAAAGGACGTCCGGCCAGCGGCGCTGAAAATATTGAATCAACTTAAAGGGAGGACGGTAAACAAGCCACAAAGCGATAAGAGGCAATAGTAGTATCGATAGGAGAAGGAGTAGCAATAGTAGCATGGTCGCGCCTTGGTGTTTGGTTTTGTAATGCCAGCCTCACATCGAGGCAGAGTGTAGGAATGCTTGGCTCGATTCCCCTACGCAAGCTACTATCTCCAGTGTCCACATTGGACAGAATTGAGTGCACACTGTCGACTGAGTGTGGACGCGCTGGATCTTCACAGAGCACAGGATATCTAGAGGTTGAAGTCGTGAGTGGATCCGCAACCGTAAACAAACCCCGTGGGTCGTGGCTCGGAAACTCGGCGACGTTCCGAAGCCTCCGCTTGTATAAATCTAGACCGTCTGTTATTCGATATAAGCCGAAGTTGCTTTCTCGGAGTGTTTATGCTAGCAGCTTGTCAACGGACATTTAAGATCACTCCTTGAACGTAGACACATTCCGACAAATATATATAGATTACTTTATGAGTGTCTGGTAGGGAATTACTCGATCATCTCTGTTGTGTTTAACATATTTCAGTTGCAATAGAGAAATTAAATATTTCAAACTAAATACACGTGTATTAAACCATAATTATATTATCAGGTCTAGATCAAGAAAGAAAAAGTTACACAACATCTGACTGTCGACACCCAGGACGACTAGAATCAGGCTGATCTGCCGGATCCGCATTCTCAATATGCATGGGCCTGCTCCCTGGTAACTCTGGGATCTCTGGCTCGGTATTCTTAGCCTCCCCAGTGCTTGTCAATGTCACCGTCAGAACAGTGGGAAGAACCAGGACCAGGGCCCCCATGCACAAACCCCAGTTCATAGAAAACTGAGTCATAGGAGCAACCTTGAGCGCATCAATCCGCCACGCCATCGCCGCGCCAACAGCCTGGAACGTCTTGTACCCACCGACCAGTATGGCCGAAACGGTTGGGGAATTGGACAGTGCCCCGATCAGCCAATAACAGAACGACTGCCAGAAAGCATCATATGCCCCATAAAAGATGTACAAAAACATCGGGCCCACCGAGACAGAGCTCCATGAGAAATCAATGTCTTGCTTGTGGTTTTCCGTGTTGATTCGATACGATGACCACTTCTGAAAAGCATATCCACCACCCCAGATGCACATGCCGGATGCGAACAGAAATAACCAACAGAGACGAGCTCGTTGCGGTCTAGTCATGCTAGGCGTGTCAAGCATAAAGCCCATGACGAGGCCACCAACCATCTGGGAGAGCCAGTACAGGGCTCCATTGAGAGATCGAGTGCGAAGGTTGAAGTTCATCAAGTTCACTTCGTTCTGCTGATATGGGTAGAAGAGGTTGGCGCAGAAGAAAAGTGGGATCATGCAGAGAACACGCCAGTCCGTGGTCGTTTTGAAACAAACACGCAAAAGATTCATAGATTTTGCGCGTCGGCCTTGGGTTTTCTCTGGTTTTTTATCGCTGATAGCCTGATCTCGTACAGATGATGGAGGGCAAATAAAGCCTCCCATCAGCCAGCCGATCCCCATAATAATAATAAGAGCAATATATGTCGCGTCCGAAACAGTTCCGGCATTCGAGTGATAATTGAGGCCAAAGCTCGCCAATGAGCCAACGCCGCCGCCGAGATTGAATATCACCCAGAACAGAGCAATAGCTCTCCCTTTTTGGTTCTCGGGTACGTAGGTTGTCATAATCGCTCCTTGAGAGACCCAGACGAATGCTGATCCAATGCCAAGTAACGCACCTGCTCCGATGACAAAAGCTCCGTTTTGGCTCTCTTCAGCTCAGGTTAGCATGTATAACACTCATTTTCCATGATGCCCTTACTATTGAAGTTCAACAAAGCTCCGGAGTACAATGGATACGTCCAGCCTCCTAGCAGCAGACAGAAACGAGGGCCTACAAGGTCAAATATCGGCCCGACGATAAACAATGCTGTCGCAGCCGTGACAGAGAGAAGTGCTACATTCGCGTTCGATGCGACTGTTTGATCGACCTGGCCGGATCCTCCGATCCCAGTCAGGGCGTTGTACATCTAATTAATGTCAGACTAAATACTGGAGGCTATGACTGCTTGGTGTGAGAAGATGACTTACCCCGGGACAGCAAAAGCATATCGCGCTGATGAGAAGAATCTGGAACCAAGGATGCGAGTGCAGGTCGCGCAGCCTGGCAGATTGAAAGCATCCTCGATTTTTTCTTTTGCTTGTATTTGGATCTAATTTTTCTGCGTCTCGGATGGACATGTCCTGTTCAATGTTTGATGGGGAGGCACATGTTGTTTCCGAAGATGGAAATGATTCCGTCGGAGATCGCACAAGGGCCGACATTTTGTATATCTTCTTTTCGGTTCAATATGTGAATGAATCAGTGAGGATAAAAATTTTCAACTGCTCAATTTAAGTATGAATGAATTTGCTTGTTGTTTGTGGGGGTATTTCGTTTTCATTCACCCGGGCAGCGACTGGAATGTGGAATTTTCAGTAGTGACACCAAACATAACTCATCTATCTATGCATCGCCCCGCCAAAGTTACACATAACCCCGCTGATACCACTTAAAAATCTCATGAATAAACAGCGAAGAAGGGATTTCTTAAACTCATTGCGCTATGTTCTAGAAATATCTAATCTAAGTAACCTTAGACAGAATCACGAGACATATACACGTGAGACAACTGGGACATTCTATTCAGAGTTATTATTTACCGCGGGGGACAGCCGTGTCATCCCTGGATTAGGCCTTATCGTTATGACCGGCGTGGTCCTCAGCCTCCACAGTATAGTCAATTGCCCCTTCTAGGGTAATGTCAATTTTGGGGCCTGTGAAATTCTTCCTGCCATCGACTATCCATTGTATAGCGGAAATGATGATAATTATACCAAAAGCAACGATGCAGTAATCTACACGAAAAAAAATATTAGTAACCTTTATGTTTCACGCCGTGACGAATACTTACTCATACTACTTCCATCGACTGGTAAGGTCGGCGGGAATAAAAAGAGAACCGTCGTGAGAATGATATAAGAGAGACCAATCTGTATAACATTAAGTCAATGGACGGTTTTCATAGCTGGGGAAAACGACGGAGACAAACAGTGTCAGCAATCCATCCGGCAACGGGATGAATTTTCCACGGACGCTCTGGCAACACATCCCGGCCTCGGAGACAGCGCACTGCAATTGGCATGCCATATGAAACGTTCAGGGCGACAACAGAGGCAGAAATGATAGCGTTGAAGGCACTTGAATTAGGTCAGCGAATGTAAATGCTGTATACCAGGTAGCAACTAACCTTGACGAGCCCAAGAAAATACAGCCAAAAATAATGACCAAGGCGCTGGTCAAGCAAAGGGAGTTAAGTGGTAGACCGAGACGTGTATGAACTTTAGCAAATACACGAGAAAATGGAAGTCCGCCATCACGCGCAAAGGCAAAAAGCATACGGCTGCTTGTTGTCATGACACTAATTGTTGCCATAAGTAGACAGACCAAGGGAACCCTATTGACATTAGTTATGTGGAAATTATGGAAGAATATTAATATGAAAAGACATACATGAGTAAGCAGATTGCCCCGGCGTTGTTATTGGTCGCATTCTTCAAGATTTGCAGGAGGGGCCCTGCGGCTGATGAAGTGACAGAGTCAAGGTCGCCAGCAACGAACAGGAGTATCATGAGAAAAATGGTTCCCGTAAAGGTACCAATGCCGATACACGATATCATGATTTTAGGGCCTTCGACGGAGGCATTTGGGATTTCTGCTAGGAGTGAGTAATTGGCCATTGGGAAAGTCCATAGTGCACGCTACCTTCGATCATATGGGCGACAGCGTCCTACAAATGGTTAACACTGATAAGTATAAACATGATAGGGACACCGTACAAATGCGGTAAGTCCAAGACCTCCTTGGAGAAGCTATATTAAATTAGCCTTTTCTTCTCTTTGTAAAACAGGTCAGCTTACACCAAGAAGCCACGCAATTCCATCCGGCCCTGTTGATGGTTAGCATTGAAATACTATATCTTCTTAGAAGTTGAAGCCACTCACATCCAGTCTTATTTATGAACTGACAAAAAACAAGACTTTTGGCGTCAGCTTTAGACCCCGAAAGAATTTCATACAAAACTTACTATCCAGAGTTATAACCTTGTGCTTTACAAGCAAGGACCACAATAGACACGAGCGCAAATCCAGCAATGGACCAGATAACTAAGGTCGATAAATATTAGCGCACAAATCGTTGTTAGCAAACGATGAGGGACACAAACAAGCGCCCTTCATTATAGGGGGGAGAATCGAATTCATAAACGCATTTACAACAAACGATATGATCGTAAAGGCGATATAGATTAGGAATTGGTGCCAGGGCTGGGACTCATAATTCGGATGAACCAAAGACACTACTCCAAGGATGAGTTGGCTTGACAATAGACAGTTTGTTGCCACGAGAGCGACCTATTAAAAGCAATTAGAGTTGTCGAGAGACGGCAGTTTGGACGAAATTACCCAGCCAGCGCAGTTCACCCAGCCTGTGACCCAGGACAGTATTGGCCTCCAGCTTTTCCAGGAAACTTGTCACTGTTAGCTACTACCTTTAATGTTCTACGACTTCGTCTACACACCGACTGCAATATATTAGTTATCACAGTGATGAAACGATAGAGTAAGTGCCTACCAGCCACCCAATGATACTGCCCGCCAGCCCTATTGTCGATCAGTACTTGTTCCTCCCATTATTATCAGACGACTTACGTAGGATAGGCGCTTAAAAATTCCGCCAACGATACTGCCACACAGAGAGTGCATATTCCGGCTGTGACACATCCTATATTCCGGATAAGCATGCAACAAGAGATCTGTGCATAGTATATCAAACATACCCCAGATTACCGATGTACTTCCGCCAGAAGTGATACTGAGCGAGAGACTTGCTGAGAAAGCCGTCCATGACTGCGTTTGAATTGTTAGATTCCGCGACAGACTGGCACAAACCCCGAGAACTTACATTGAGAATCGCAAACGCGAGACCCAGCATTGCCCTATCATTCTGTCAGCCTCGTGCGAGATGGATTTGACCTATACAAAGCGACGCACATCATGGAAAAATTCCGCTGCAGCTCGGCGCGATGGCCCATGGCCGCCAGCTGCGCATCATCGTCGAGTCCGGGCTTCATGTTAATGATCCGATCAATCAATCAATCAATCGAGCGCGCAGAATGGCAGGAAACTGATCATTCCAATGCCCGGCCAGTTGTCATATACCAAGATGATTTAGATGGAAAGTCGCATACATGCATCTATCTGCGTGAAGCGGCTAACTCTTCAACCGGTGCTCCCCAATCTGCGATGGATGGATCCATGGCGATGCTACTCTGGCTCGAGCTTCAGCTTTCCCCGCATCGATACCAGAGCTCATAATCGAAAGGAATCTTCGGCGTACACCGCATAGCGCGCCAAGTGGACTCCTTCACGCATGGACTTGCCGGATGCAGTAATTGATAGGAGTTAGTTTCCCCGCGTTCGGTCCACAGCTTATCGTCGGCTGTCGTGGACGATTGATTAGACGTTGATAACATGCTCGTTGCTCGGCCATGTTGCCGAATCATAGTCTCGAAGCCTGTATCTAGGCGGGTTTAACCGGTTTGACAGCTTCGTCGTCGTCGTTTCACCCTATAATAATAGTCACCTTTGTAGATGAATTGAATTTATTAATGATACTGACCATTCATAATGGACTTTGCCTCGGCATTGCACACTTGAACTATTTCAGCTGCCAAGTCTTACGTTGACTGGCTTTACAGCTATGGATTGTTCCTGCAGGGGGCCTTATCTAACCCAACTGTCTATGAATACGTAGTTCATTGCTGCTTTTTGGTTGTGTATTTAAAATGACTACGTTTCGAATGAATGTACAAGGTGGAAGAGGCATCTAAGCACGATCGTGATAGCTCGTCTTCTGCGCATGATCTATTCAACACGCGACAGGTAATTTCAAGCAGAACCCCTAGTAGCCTGAGCATTTAGCAATGTATCGGCCTCAGGATCTAGCCTTCCCTTGTCACCTGCCAAATCGGCGTCTACAGGATAGCGTCTAATCACGGCCAGTCTAACCTAGAACTGCTTCTAATCTGACCAGTTCGAACGATCGACCAATGACCATTTTTCGTTTCCGCGCATAGTTCAACGCTACCATTATAAAATTAAAGACAATTGCAAGGCGATAAGCGAGTGGAGCAGAGGATCGCATGTGGGGGCGCGTGTACCTGCTTGTCCGGGTATAGATGGCTTGGATGTACTTTCTCGTAAGGGGGTGTTCGTGTTGCTTATCACCGTCGCGAGGTTGGCGATTGGCGATCGGTTGCACGCCTATGCAGACACCCCGACTATTGCATAGGCTGCATCGGGCGACCGTATATAGCCCAGGGTGCTGCCGGAGCTGTTCATTGTGTTCATGTAGCTATTCTTACACAACTGGCTTATCAACATGCTTTATAGATCAGTCGCTGCTGCTGCGCTTTTGGCGCCATCGGTTCTGGCAAGTCCGACATCAAATACCCAGAGTAATACATGCAAGAAGACCAAGGTCGCCATCCTGTAAGTTTTGATGTCTATCGCATGGAAATAGAAGGGAGCAGCCTAACAAATTTCAGCGGTGGCGGCGTGGCTGGTATCACAGCAGCTGTGTGTAAACCAAAGATCCCGAGGTGGATGAATTACGTATACTAATCGTTGCAGCAATCGCTGAGTAACCATTCCATTGACGACTTTGTCATCCTGGAATACAACGGCGAGATTGGCGGCCGCATGAAACACACAACGTTCGGAAAAGATGCATCCGGCAAGCCGTTGACTGTTGAGCTTGGTGCCAACTGGGTTCAGGGACTCGGAACACAGGGTGGACCACAAAATCCTATCTGGACTTTGGTATACACCATGTGTAACTTGTAATACCTATGCATGACTGATTTCTCTATCCAGGCACAAAAATATGGCGTGAACAATACCTACTCAAATTACAGCTCCATCTTGACATACGACGAAACCGGTTACACAGACTATAGCAGTCTCTTTGACGATTTTGACAATGCGTATTCGGTCACGGAGCAGCTGGCTGGGACTATTCTTACAGATAGCCTTCAAGATTTTAGCACTCGTGCCGGTTTCTCCCGCGGTGGCTGGAAGCCAAAGAAAGATATGAAAGCACAGGCTGTGGAGTGGTGGGAATGGGGTATGCACTGAATTCTTGGTATCTGCTCGGGAAGGTCTCTAATATTCACGTTTCAGATTGGGAGTATGCGTTTGAGCCAGAAGTGAGCTCTTTGCTCTACGGAATCGTGAACTATGTAAGTCGTGTTTATCAGTTGACCACTTGCAGCAAACACAAGCTAATGAAGAAACAGAATACCACGTTCTACCAGTGGTCCGACGAAAACAACTATGTCTGGGACCAGCGCGGCTTCAATACCTGGCTCAAAGGCGAAGCAAGCACATTCTTGAAAAGCAATGATCCACGCTTGCATCTGAATACTGTAGTCACCAACGTTACCTACAGTGACACCGGAGTGACGATTACGGACAGCAAGGGCGGCTGCGTCGAGGCCGAGTACGCGATTTGCACATTCTCGTAAGTCTTATTCAATTATAACTACATCATCCGTGACCAACAAAAAAACAACAGACTCGGTGTTCTTCAAAACGACGCTGTCTCGTTTGCACCTGAATTCCCAATCTGGAAACAAGACAGCATCGATACTTTCGACATGGGCACCTACACCAAGATCTTCCTCCAGTTTCCACCCGACAAAATCTTCTGGCCAAAGGACACGCAATATTTCCTCTACGCCGACCCAGCGGAACGCGGCCGGTATCCGGTATTCCAGTCCCTCGATGCCCCGGGCTTCCTCGAGGGATCGGGTATAATTTTTGTGACTGTGGTACACGACCAGTCATACCGCGTTGAAGGCCAGAGTGATGAAAAGACCAAGGACGAGGTTATGGCGGTGCTACGCGACATGTACGGCGCAGATAATGTTCCTGATCCGATTAATTTCATGTATCCTCGCTGGAGCCTGGAACCGTGGGCGTACGGTAGCTATTCCAATTGGCCGTGGGGTGTTACACTTGAAATGCACCAGAACCTGCGCGCCAATGTGGGTCGTCTGCATTTTGCTGGCGAGGCGACTAGCTCAGAGTATTTTGGATTTTTGCAGGGAGCTTGGTATGAAGGGCAAAACGCGGGAGAAGTCGTGGCTGGCTGTTTGAAGGGAGCCAACCACAAGAGCTGTGTCCAAGATACGCATTATGCGCCGTTGCATGGCAGTACTGCGGCCGGTGAGTATGATGTGCAGAATGGCTGGACAGTGACAAGCTTCCAGACCAACGGTTTTTAGTGATTGTAGTCACTTTATCGTAATATCATTGACGTTTCATGTTCAAAATTAACGAAACCCCCAAGTCCAAAAAACCGATTTAATGGCACTGTAGTCCATAATACAGTCGATCAACCCTCTGCAGCAGCCAACCTGATGTAATTCCAAACTTTGATTCTGTTGAGACACCGAGTATAACGCGGTTCGCGAGTCGACATTGCCCAGATGCATACCGAAACTGAACGCAGGTCTCGTCAGCTACACAGAGCTCTTCGCACTCAGAGACTGTATCACAGGGTTTCTCATGGCCGCGCCCGTTGTCCCAATTCTCAAGACGGTGACTGAGTTTGGGCCGGATGAGTGCGTTGAAGACGTCACGGTGTAATAGGTTCGCACTTGGTGCGTGAAGTAAATTGCTTTGCTCTAGCGTCCACAGGGAAGCAATTTCTTGAGATGACATGTGGTGCTGCGTAAGAACAGGCTGACACCAGATGCCTTCTGTATATTGAATTCGATCAGGCGATTCGCCCTGAAATAATGGCCATGCATCGGTCAATTGAATACCGGAATCTGCGAGCATCCAGCCCAGCGAAATATCGCCATACATCACTTCGTTGGTCAATTCGACATACTCCTGCATTCTCGGTTCCATATAATCCACTGCATGTCGCAGTGCGGCGTTGGAAAGTACATAACCAGAACCGCCATGAGCAAATGGTCGATCTGCCACTTTTTCTTCTCTCCCAAAGAAATGTAGTTGGCGAGAATCATAGGCTGCAAGCCATCGGAGCAGATTTGACCATACTATAGCTGTGTCATCTTCAATGAAAACAAACCACCTAGCATTTGGTCTCGCCTCCAATGCAGCTTTGATCAACATCAAGAATTTGTACTTGTCCAGCATCCAGCCCTGGTTCGCCGACAGAGCTGAACCGCCTTTATCGTTAATGCGTTTATGAAGCTGGAAGTCTTTCGGAAATTTATTCCTAATACTTTCGTCGATATACGACAGAGCATCATTAATAATGTGCCCGCGAAAAGACTCGTTGACGTCTGAAAAGATGGTATAATCCGGAATACACTTGAAGGTCGTCTCAAAGTGAATGGGCAGTCTTTCGCGGAGAACCGTGGAACCTGTTTTCATGATCACAAAGACATCTTCTGAACCAGAAAGAGAAGCACAATTAATTTGCTTCAGAGCAGCGAATTGCGCATCTTCGTCCGGTCGGCGAATCCACCAGGGAAGAAAAAAACAGGCCGCAATGAACAGCGCATGGAAGAACGCATAGCGGCGCAAGTAGCCGCGAATCCATGGCATGGGGTTTACAGCCCTTTACGATTGAGCTCGATAAATTAAAGCCAATATTCAATGATTTCAAGGAATGCTTTTGTTCTTAAAAACCAGCATCGCGTGCTGTCAGCTTAATTAACCCGGATTTTCTTAGCGTGCCAACAGCGCCGGATCTGTAGTGGATTTTATTTAGCTGACTAGTACTAATAGTAATCTATAAGCCAATAATATCTGTGAGTGAAATATATTAGATTAATAGCGGTCATCTATCGGCAGAGTAAGCCAATCAATAATAACTAATCCTGTTTCCCGTGTATTTTCTTCGCATGACCGATGTTGCGGTGCGCTTTGAATACAAAAACACGAGGGCGTTTATGGTCCTTGAACCAATGCATGTCAATTTCCTTTGTTATTTTTTGTAAACGTTCTATGAACCAGTATGCTCACAGAGGTATTGATCAATCATGCAACCCTGCGGAGGAAAGAGCGCAAAGGATAGAGGCTGAAATGATCTTGGGCACTTTATAAATTATAAAATGGCTCTGGCACGTGAAAGCTATTGATCTCATATTTATCGATTTCTTACTGCCACCTTTGCAATTTCACGGAATGTTTTTTTGAATCAGACGAGTCTAGACTTACAGAGGACAAAAGTCTGCAGTTCTTACAAACATGTATCTTCAACTTGCGGAAAAATAATATTTATTAAGCAACTACGCTATATTTGAATTCCATGAACCCCGCATTATTTCAATCACGTGTATTATTTAACAAAGCTGAGAAATAATAGTTGTACAAATAATAGTTGTACGTTTATGGTAGCTGGTGATATTCATGTTGTTGCGACCCTCTCTTCGCCGCAAGAGAATAGCTTGGGTCCAGCGTGCGCTGTTTACGACCAACAAATAACCAGCGAAGGCCACGCGCAATTGCTTTGCAAAGATCCCATGGATTCATTGCATCAAATATTGCTTTCGCTCCTAGCCAACCCCCCTGATAATTCGAAGTTCCTTCGACCTCAAATAGACTGTCCTCTTTCTTGTTGATCTTATAGGGCTGCCATGGAAAGCCCCAAAAATGGAGAATAGCAAAAGTTGCCATCTCCACACAGATGAGGAGGTTAGGCAGGGTAACATTCAAATCTTGTAGGGCGATTTTGTCGGATCCTTTGATGAGTTTCGAGGATGTAAGAAAGTCGATAATTGTCTATAAATGTGAGTAAAACGTGAAAGTTGATAAATGATAAAAATGATAAAACTAACCGTCTGCCAGAAAGATAGGAAAATTACCAACTTAATACACACTATTTTGAGAAATGGTTTATGTTGCGCAATGTCATCTTTGATCTGTACATAGAACTGGATCAAACAGTACATTGCAATGGAGACGGCAACGGATTCGATTACGAGGACCTGATAATCTGTCAAAAACAGTGAACTAGCCTTGAAATAGAAAATGCGACATACCCAAAAGTGGGCAAATGCCGGACTAATCGAAGTCTCACAATAGACATGGGTTGACTCTGTGGCAACGGCAATGACTGTCATTAACACACGAATAAAGCAATAATGGAACATGCCAATCCAAATGATCTAGAAAAGGCAAGGTCAGCAACATAGCTCATACTAATGTGAACGCAAATATGCATACATTGAACCAGGTCAATCCGCTACGAGGTTTTCGCCAAATCCCATTCGGTCCACCAGTGATTTTCTGAAACCAATTGACTGGCCAGAGCCAGTTCAATGGCTCAATGCTTCGAAAGTATTCCTTTTGACTATGAAGATCCGGGACAATATAGTTGTAAAGTAGAGTGAAAAAGGATGCAATAGTAAAAGGCTCATAACAATTACCAATTATCTCGAAATAGACTGTTCTTTTGTAAAAAGCCACACAGAGAAAAGACGTCAACGAGTATATTGGAATCATGAAAAGAATTCGGAGAATACTGCAGTTTTTCAAACCATGGTAAGATTTCTCATGAACGTACTTATCAAAGCCTACCCTAGAATGATTACTTACTATCTTTGCTCAGATGGTCGGCTGTAATGTGTGGCATGGCCGACAATCAGAATACCAGCGACAATGAAAGCTAGGAGTGTGAATATTCCGCAAAGAATTATGGCTAGATTATGAAACATCCAACCACCTTCCCATAGCCTGGTTTCGGAAACTAATTAAAAAGACATTAGCAATTCCGGATTTGAATTAAAAGTTACCATAGAACTTACTCGTGCCATCTATGGAGCTAGAATTGCAAGACGGCATAGCGAGAGTCCCAATAATTATGGCACGAAACTAAACTGGTGATGCGATGCACGAAAGAGTGAAAAGTGAGTGTCAGAGAAAATTTACTGCTTATTATTTAAATTTAATCAACATAAAGTGTTTTTTGATTATGGAATATTTATAGATTCAGTACGTTAAATGGACGCTCACAGTGTTATCATTATTGGATGTTTACAAAGTGCAATGGGGCCACTAAAATTTACACGTTCCGAGCAGCCCAATAATATCAATCGCCAAACCCCACTATAAAGCTAAACTTAGCTGATCAACAGCAATTTTGACTTTTTAGACTTTAAGGCTAAACGCCAGGAACGATCCATCCTGAGTCATTTCGCCTCATGTCATCAGTCTCCCGATCCAAACCCCAAATGGTACCAACCTGCGAATGTCACGAATCATGGCATCATGGGCGGAGACTTAACCTTTGGCACTATAACTTTATCGATCAAAAAATTACCACTGTGTTAGAAAGAGTTCCCTTAATTGCAAGGCATGGAAGCCATATTGTTGACGTGATTGGACAGATCGGAACATGTAAATTTTTGACCACCCCATAAGCCTTGCATGCTTTTTATAGAGGACCAATAGCACCATTTCTCTTAACTAGTGACAGCTTTTGAATTGTCGTGTTTGCCCCAAGACACTGGGCGCAGTTCATGTAAATCCCTTGCTGCATTAGTTACTTGCATGACCAGTGAAATTTGATGGCGTCGATCTGCTTACCGGGAGCTTAGTATAAAGTAGGAGATTTACCACTTTTGAACGGTCTCTGGTTGAGCTAAAAGCCAAATATTCTTCATCTCTCCCTTCTTCCTCTCTTGATTCTTTCGAATATCAGCCTCCCATCCACGACAGCAAAATTCCATCAAACAAGTCATTCTTCCTAGCCTGTGAATAAGTCATCTGTCATCGTCCCCAGGCAGCTCTTGTATGCAGCAAAAAGAATAAAGCAACAGTACTAGTACTTTCTCTGCCCAATGAACATGGGCTGCGGCATGTCAAAACCATCTCGATCCAGCGGTGGGCTGGGAGTACAGCAATATGAGAGTGGTGGATATCAAACCAACAGCAGCGGTGTGCACTTTGGACGTGGTTTGAAGGCACGACGCATGAATAGGCGACGCAGGATGGGGGCTGGAAGCGCAGCAGCTACAGGGGGCGCGTAAGTTTATACTACCTGCCTGAAGATACTGTTTAATGTTTGGCTTGGTTTGTGCTGACAATACTTCTCATAGGGTGGTAATGTGTTGAAGAATAAAATCATTTTGTGGAGGGCTGTGGATACTGTACTTCTATGCACAGTGTAATACTGATTTTGAATGCAAAATAATATTCCCATCAGTTTATCTAGGAATTTCCTATACTAATTTTTCCCTCGTTATTTGCCTGAGAACTCGCGTCTTCTTTCCCAAGCAACAGTAGCCGGTGCCAGCGGCCTCGAGAATAGCGACTACATAATCATCAGCAATGAAACATACATACTGGAAAGAAAAATGATTTAACTCACCGTGTAGTCGGTCGCCAATAACTCCTCCGGTTTCTCCTGTACATTCTTGATTTGAAAGTTTCGCACAAATAAAGCTAGGATAACACCCAATTGTATGTACGCGAACCTTTCGCCAATACACCGGTGACGACCACCCCCAAACGGCAGATACGGGCTGTTCGACCCTTTTCCGGATGACTCGTCATCATCGTCGTCGGTAGTCTCATGAGTAGACCCTTTCTCCCATCGGTGTGGTTGCCATTTCAATGGGTCTGAAAAGTAGAACTCATCTCGAGCAGAGAATGCCGGGCTGGCGAGGAGGGTGTGTCCAGACGGGACAACGACACCACCGTCGTCGTTGACCACGAGAGGCTTCTTTGCAAGGCGCATGATTGAATGGATGGGGTTGTATAGGCGAAGTGTTTCTTTTATGACGTGTGCGTGAAGTTTCAATCTCTGGAGACCATCGTACGATAGTTCTCCCGGCCCAAGCTCGCGGACCTGTTCGTCATACAGTTCTTGCTGAATGTCTGGTCGAGATGCCAGACTTAAAAGGGCGAATGCAATGACTGCAGAACTAGAATGGTGGCCACCCAGCAAAAGAGCGATCATCATGTGCGCAATTTCCTTGTCGGGAAGCGCGCTGCCATCTTTGTAGGTGCAGTTGTTCATCAGGTTCCATATCATATCCTGAGACTCCGCATCTTTTTCTGTATTCGCAGAATGAGATTCGCGCCGTCTTTGAGCGATGATATCTGTGTACAGTCTTGTCATTTCTCGCTGAGCTGCATCACGCTTCCGGTTCCGTGGTAACGGCACCCAGGATGGGAGGAAGAAATTGATCGGGGAAAAGCCCATGTCAAGATCGTGATACAGGTCCGCGATACGGGAACCCGCTGATGAAAACTGACGACGCACTTCGGCACCCTGCAGGGACGAGGAGGCAGTGTATATTGTTAATTCGGCCATGGCGGAAACGACATCGATGATTCCTGCATTCTTGCCCTTTTGCATGGGGGTATACGAGTCGAAGAAGGAGGCTGTTTCTTGCGCGATAAGATCGACGTATGATTTTAGAGCCGCTTGGCTGAGTCCGAACTTGACAAACTTTGGAAATATTTCAGTTAGCATTCGAATATGGAGTTTATGAGCAAAGTAGGGGGGAACCTTTTTTTGTTGCATGAATTTGGCATTATCACAGTCAAAGATGACATCAGTTCCGAACACAGGGGTGGTTAATGGAGAGTAGACTTCCTCCGCGGACAGCTCGCTTTGTCTCCCATTCAGAATGAAATTGTTACCGCCGGCGCCGAGATATACTGTCACTGGTCTGCCTAGGAGGATAAAAGTGAACACGTTTCCATACTGAGAATCACGACGTTAGCTAACAACCAGACACCAATCACGCAAAATTTGAGGAGATACCTTCGCTTTACATTCTGCAAAGAATTTCATCGGATCTTTGCCGTATGTGATTGTACTACCGATAATAGGAAAGTAATGGAATACCACGGGCGGCTTCGACGTGTCGTTTTTGGTCCATAGCTGGGATAGAATGTTCACAGCAGTGCTAAGCAGGATAAACTGCAACAGAGAAACAAGAACGCTTGCGATTGGAAAATTTCCTCCCAAATAGGGTGTCGAAATCCCCATCTTGTTTCGATTTCGTAGTCAAACGCTCGCCAATGTGTAAATCGAAAGACAAGATTGCGTAAAGGTGTTCATTCTGGTATTTGTAGTCGTAATTTCGTTTGCTTCAGCCCTAGTATATGGAAAATAAGCCGAATATTATTGGCTAGTAGTACGTTGGTTCGGTGATCTGTGTTGTGGTTAGGGTTGGCAGTCGGCCGGAAGCTGATTTCCCGAATCGCATGATGGGGGAAAGGGATAAAAACAGACCACGCCCAGGAATTGCCATTGCTGCTGCCTGGTTTTTCATAAATGGAGGAATGGTGGGTTGAATGCATATTTATTTCCTTTTCGGTTAAAAAAGAAAAAAAGAAAAGAAAAAATTTCTCCTTATGTTGGTTGTCATACCTTGTCGACGCTTTGCAAAGTGACCAGCAAAAGTACTTTATTGTACAGAGGAATTAGTGAAATTGGCATGAACATGGAATTAAGTTCGATTTCAAATGTCGTAGAAATTCATACACCTAATATTCGATGTTGAGTGGATGGGCTGAGTACATATCTCGGGACATATATGAATCCGCGCATCTTCTGCGTTTGACAATTCTAGCAGAGGCAATGAAACTGTCAAATTATACCCTGGTAATACACATATATAAGGCGTGACTTAGAGTTAATTATTGTCATCCGGAGTGTGTTTGTAGTCTTGCTGCATACATGTATCAATATTAATAATAAATAACTAATAGTCTTTGACATTTAAAAATAGAGTAACAGCTTTGAGGAGAAATTAACCAAACAAACCTAAGCGGGTTTTTATTAATAAAGTAGTGAAAATAGACAAATTGAGCGTTTTAGAAGAAGAAATAATCTAGAACCAGAGATATTTAATACTATAATACATATGAATAGCTATTGTAAGTTTACATATTTTTGTATCCATTCATCCTCTCCAAGCTCCCTTGCAGAGCTCCGTTTGCTGGGATCCCACTGCAGCATTTTCCGCATCATGCGTAAAAACAGATCTCTCTCCTCTTGTCCTTCGAGAGTCGTTTCTCGTTCCTCCAGTGGTACCTGATCCGTCAACAAATTTTCGGTGAGGAATTTGCCTAAAAGGTGATCGATCGTTAGTGGGTTTGGGTATTTGAGAAGCAGGCTGACTTGCCATCATCGGAAAAGAATTTGTCTCTCAGCTTCCCCTGGGCAAGAAGACTGGCCGGCGGGGGGCCAAGAAGATTGATAATCTCAGCCAAGTGGGCTCGACTACGATATTTCTGGAACTCGGGGTCATAACCGGTGAATAAATGCCCCCCTTCATATATGTCCCAAATCTGCCATTTACACGTTAGCAATTTTATTCTATAGTACCAATAATAAGAATGACAAGGTATTGCTATACCATGCACCCTACGTTCCATATATCGATGCTATATGTTTCATCGGAATAGGCTGCTGGAGCTGTTTTTCTTCAAGATCGATAAAGACCGAATCGTCCTTGATACCAATCATGACATTGTCGGCCTTGATGTCTAACAGAACGAGTAAGCAAGAGAATAAAGAAGAGGAATGTGGTACATACCAGTATGGACAATATGGCACTCTGTATGTAGATAATCCAATGCCAAAAACACGCGGTGAAGCACGACTGCCAAGACCATCGATGGTAGCCTCTCAACGGGGTTGCGGCGTAAAACAGTCAGCACGCTCTCCCACAATGGATGGTGTACAAGACATCGGTGCTTCTCATGAGGCCCCTCGATGTCAAAGGTATCAAGGAGCGTTCTGATAGCATCGCGGCCAGGGTGGCTGCGGGGAGACTGCTAATTTTCTCCATATATGCGACACTTCCAGATGTCAATGTGGCCAATGACCGTCTCTATATTTTCAAACAAGTTACATCCTGCGCAACATAGAGTTGAGGCCTGTGCGCAGCCAATTGACTAGTTCTCGTGACCAGAGCAACATGAATAACGGCATCCCCTCTTAATATTAATACTGCACGTACTTACGTACTACAGGCAACCGGCGAACTCGGCCAATCCGGCAATCAACCTCCGGGGAATACGAAGCAGTGCACTAACCTAAATGGGAAACTGCCGAAAACGTTGCGATAAGCTATCCAAATTCCAACCTGCATCAATGGCGGCCATAAGGTCGAAGGTACCACTGTCTGTAACATTTTCTGTTATTTTAGCATCATAAATATCAATTAATTGTATATAGACGCCATGTAGTTGTGATGACAATGCAGTTTTCTCCATAGTTCGCGCAGCACGGGGCGTCTCGGCGTTTTCCCCGCGGGGTGCTAGCGTCTGACAGCCGAGTTGTGGCCAATGAGAGCTGTCGATAACGTTGCTTCACGTGATAAGTGGGCATTCCTAGGCGATCGCTGGTGTGCATGCATGGCTCTTGCTTATCTGCCGCCGGCTGGCCTCATCTCATCTCTTGTCTTCTTTGTCCCCTCTGCCTCTTCGCTCTTCATCGCATACGCGTTTGGCGAGTTGCGACTCAATATGGACGATCCAGATAACAAGCCTTTGGCAGCAGACACCTTTGTCACGCCCACGCCTACTCGCGACAATGGGGTGCCAAACAAAGGTGACGTGCTCGTTATCGACGAGACTCGCAACATCACCCTCGCTGAGCACGAAGCCGGCTTTTGGGATGCTGTCCGTCAATGGCCAACTGCCGTCTTCTGGGCTATCTTCTTCTGCATTGCCGTCGTGATGGCCGGTTTTGATGCGCAAATCATTACTTCATTTTTTGCGTTGCCTGCGTTTAAACAGAAATTCGGACACCCGTACAAGGACGGCTACATTCTGTCGGCCGAATGGCAGATGGCTTTAAATATGGTAGGTAGATAGTCTGGATACAAGTTCCAGTGTCCTCTCAGTTAACGTCTCTTCCAGGGAAACCCTATTGGACAGGTGCTCGGCGCCCTGGCCTGCGGCTGGCCTTTGGAGAAGCTCGGTCGCCGCTTGACCCTGGCATTGTGCTGCGTATGGTCCATCTGCTTCGTGTTTGTCCAGTTTTTCGCGACCTCCATCGGCATGCTGTGCGCCGGAGAAATTCTCGGTGGTCTCGCCTACGGCTTCTATGTCGTGATCGCCCCTACTTATGCGTCCGAAGTAACTCCGCTTGCCCTACGTGGTGTGCTGACAGCCTCTGTCAATCTGGCCTTTGTCATTGGACAATTCATTGCGCAAGGTGTGGCTGCTGGTCTCGAGAGTCGACTGGACGATTGGGCATGGAAAGCGCCGTTTGCGATCCAATGGGTATGGCCAGTAGTACTGCTTGTCGGGTTGCTCTTCGCGCCAGAAAGTCCATACTGGCTGGTCCGCAAAAACAGGCGTGAAGATGCTCACAATGCTTTGATGCGATTGTCATCGGCGAAGAACCGACCAGATATTGAAGGCATGCTCGTTATGATTGAGCAGACCGACTTGCTTGAACGAGAGATCGAAGCGACGACAACCTACTGGGACTGCTTCAAGCGTGCCAATCTCTTCCGAACGGAGATTTCGATTATGGTCTATCTGATCCAGGTTATTGGCGGTAACCCCTTGATTGCATATGCCACCCTTTTCTTTGAGATGGCCGGGCTGAATTCATCGCAATCATTTAACAGTAAGTCATAATGTAATGTTGGAGTTATTGAAACTAATTTCTTGATAGTGGGCGTTGGCAACACCGCACTTGGGTTTGTGGGCACCTGTCTTTCGTGGCCATTGATGCTTTACGTCAGTATTCCCCGACTTTAATTTTTTGACCCATGGAAACTAACGTTGTCAAGTTTGGTCGTCGCACTATTTATAACTGGGGCATGGTATTGATGACTATTATCCTCTTTGTCCTCGGATTTCTTGACTTTGGTCGCAACAACACCAGTGTTGTCTGGGCCCAAGCGTCATTGATGGATATCTGGACCTTCATCTACCAAACCACGGTCGGCCCGATTTGCTTCGTGATCATTTCCGAGATCTCTGCGACGCGTCTACGTGGTCGCACCATTGCCATCTCAACTGCCGTACAAGCCGGGGCAAACATTGTTTTTACGGTTGTGATGCCGTACATGATCAATTCGGATCAAGGTGACTGGCGCGGAAAGACCGGCTTTCTGTTCGGTGGCATCAGTCTGGTCTGCTTCGTCTGGTGCTTTTTCAGACTACCCGAGTCCAAGGGCAGGACGTTTGAGGAGCTGGATATCTTGTTTGAGAGAAAGGTTCCGCCGCGCAAGTTCAAGAATCATAACTTGCTGGCAATCGAGGAGGATACACATGTCTGAGTCGTAATTGTATGGTGATTTCCAATAATCTGGGAGTTTCGTAATCAATAATTAATGAATGTGCATTGCTGAAATTTCTCTTGACCTCGTACAAAAACGCCAAAGCAACTTGTTAATTTCGTCGGTTAAATTGATACAAACAAATCTCTTGGGTTTATGCCAAGACGAATCATAACACACTATAAAATAAGCCCTATGCGACAGGGTCAAGAATGTGCGCAATTTCCAGCACGTGAACACTGAACATGAAAACTGAACACTGAGCAGCCTAACCTTTTCTTGGAGTCTTGACGCTTCACTAGTGCTAGCTTCGTTCTAAAGTCCACTTGGTGCAGAGGGTGCGGTGCCTTGGACGTTAATGATCTAATTAGCGTCTCCAGTTGTAAGTTGGGATCCGTTATCGTTCCGGTTTATTAATTTAAGATTTCCGTTCCAAGGGACGCTACTGACTCTGGTTTCCAGCCACTTCCTTGGGGCTGTTGTTACTCTGCCATTGGCCAACCCCTCGTATGATTTCCAGGCTGGGCGCCCTATTCTTCATAAGCCTCTAATTACCCAGCTCAACGTGTCTAGACTCTTTTCCTTTCTTTTTCTTACATGACCGGCATTCTCGGGACAATGTCTCTACGGAGATATTCATCAACCGCCACCTTTATGTGTTTGACGACAGCTTGATCTTTTAACGCCCATGATAGAAAGAGACACCAAAGGCCCTGAGGAGGGCACATCCACTCTGAGTTCCTCAGGAACGGAGTTATCTTCGCTTCGGAAATCTCTCAACGCCTATAGCACCTTGGAAGTGGTTCGACCGAGTGATCTCGAAGCATACAAAAATGCCTCTGAAACGGGATATGTGCCTCAGTGGCAGGTCAAAGGTGCGTCCCGACATCCCTCACAAACAGGGGAAGAAATCTAATGTCCCGTCTAGATGATCCATATCCCACAACTGATCGAGCAGCCTCCGAGCACGGCAGTACCAGTCCCATCGATTCATCACCACCACCCCCACCACCACCACAACCATCCTCACAAGAGATGATATGCGGGTTGCCGAAGCGTGTATTCTGGATTATATTTTCTGTCGTAACCGCTCTTTGTGTCATCGCAATCATTGTCGGAGGAGCCGTCGGGGGAACCCGCCACCAAGAATCTCAATCGTCGAACGGCGCAGCCAGCAAAAGCACCGCTTCCGCCTCAAATCCCACGGATTTTGTCACCGTCACCGTTACTCCTACATCAACTACAACAACTGCCCCTGCGACAACAGATACCGCGTGCGTTGGTGGCACTGGGGAGGGGAATTATGCCGGGCTATGCAGTTTTGCCTGCAGTTATGGATATTGTCCAGCAGGCCCATGCACTTGCACCACGTCGGGCGCACCAGTTCCAACTCCTCCGATCAGCGGAGTCAAAGGTGTTCCTTTGAAGGGGGAGGATGATTCATACTTGGGCTTGTGCAGTTACTGCTGTAATCATGGATATTGTCCTGCCAGCGCTTGTACCAAGAAAGCGGCATGATTATTAGCCTACGCATGAACTTGTTATTTATGGGAGTTGGACACCATTTTGGGCGGTTACAAGGATATTGGATTTAGCGCATTTATATTATAGGTATTTTTTTCGATATGTGGATTTTTGAGGGCATTCATGTCTCACCACTATGGGGCGTTCATTTTGATTGCGGATGCCCGCAGTTAGGGCTTATTTCGACTTTTCTTCACCAGGACATCATAGATAAGCGTCGATTGTGCGGCAAAATCAGAAACCCTTCCCCCTTTTCTCTCTCTCTCTTTCTTCTCAAGAACAAGAAAGCCTCTGGTCAGCCCATCCATTTATTTCTAGTGGAATAATTTCTACATATTGTTTGCGAATTTACACCCTCGGTACTAGGCGGAGGCTCGGCCCCTTCGTTGCATTTTTGGCGCTAAATTGAGGCTTTGTTGGTTTTGTGTGGCGTTTTACCTAAACAATATGGGGCCGGTGGAGGACACTTTGCCCTGAGAGCGTTAGATGTCTGTCCTTAACTGGTAGGTAGCATGAATCGGGCGAGTCCGTTTTTGGAAAGATAACTCGAGTTTGTCAGATTAACAGTGGGTCGGAATTTAGTCTGAATGTAGGAACTGGACCATATAGCACTGTTGAAAGTGTTGGTTTTTAGTAGTGCTGAGTGATGTTTGCCCTAAGGTGAATGGTTAGTGCGTTATTTTTGGCAATTGCCCACCAACAAACTTTCAAACTTTGGGTCCCAATCCGTAGATTCCGCACAAGCTATTGCCGATCTACATGTGTACACTGCGATGTTATTGGCTGCTATATACGCAGAACCATCACTTTATGCTCTTATCAGCCTCTGGAGTATCGCAATTGATAGCATTTGAACTTTCATTAAAAGACATCATGATTTTCCGCTTGTGTTAATCACAACTTAATCGACGGTTCTTATCTTTCAATATCCATTGATTTTGCATGGATCCTTATATAATTAAAAAAAAAAAAAAAAAAAAAAAAAAAAAAAGAGCGTGCTATAGCTTAAATTACATTACATTATTGATCGATCCATCGGCGCGGATCGAGAAGATCAGTCAAGTGTCGAGAGTTACTGTGCTTTGCACATACCACATCAATTGATACAAACAGAATTTTTTCAAGTGGCCTAATGGGATGTTCAGGCTATAGAAACGAATCGATTTTATGCTTAGTGGGCTTTGAATCGGTGTATGTTCTAGCCATGACATCTGCAGCCATCGAAGACTTAGTTCTATTCCTCCCACTGTGAGTTGAGCGATTGTAGGCCCCTATTCGGAGTAGCCACATCAATAAAGCAGCTGTCAGAAAAAGTATGAATCACTCGATCAAATCGCACTCCGATTCCCACGTGGGTGAAGCATGCACAGTGCACACAGCACAACCATCCGCGATGCATGCATTATTCCCAATTAGGAAAGCCGGATAATGTGCGCGCGGAACAGCCCGAGCGGGATTAAGCTACACACTATTCCCAAATGGTAACTTTTCATATTTTGCAAAATATTTTGCAGGGAAAATAATAATGCCGGAGGATCACGTGCTAATGCAGACGACATGCTTTAGCGTTTGTTGCAAGAACATGTTATTGGATCATCAGATGCATAATTGTGATTCTGAAACTTAGACCGTAGAATTAATTACTAATGCGACTTGTCACAACGAACGTCGATCGCTTTTCTTCACTGCAGACCTGCAGACCGCTCTTCTGGCTGTTACAACTTGCAAGAACCGTGATCGACCCGCCATTATTCATGAAAGCGGTTAGCCATAGATCTGACAAGACGCCCTACAATGGTATCAAGTCAGAACCTTGATCATCGAACACATCAATTTATCATGAACGTTGGGTTGAGGGTTTCGGGTATCGGCACGCTCGGAGCTAAGAGTGGCTTTACTGCCGAGGGGCGAGGATATGACGAAAGAGAGCTCTAAAATGATAATTATTAATGCATAGTTGACGCCTTTATGTAGCTTATATCCGTACTGTTTAGTGCGTACTACTACGTAGTTATAGTCTACGTTTGTCTTCTGGCGGCATGCAGCCAGCCTCTTCTTCTTCCTCCTCCTCCTCCCACCCCAGCAGCCGTGATGTCGGCCATCTCGCGTGTGTTGTCGGTGGCGACCAATAAACCGTATCGCACACGAAAACTGCAGGACACATTTCCGCCGTTCATAAACGAAGATGGCTTTCTCGACTTTGCTCCTGACGATATCGAAAACCCCCGCAACTGGTCGACCCGTCGCCGTGCCATCATCACGATGACGACCGTGTTGCTAGTCTTGAACGCAACTTTCGCCTCAAGTTCTCCAAGTGGTTGCTTCGGTTCTATATCAAAGGAATTCCACGTCTCGACTGAGGTTGCTGGCCTCACAATCACCCTTTTTCTACTCGGTTACTGCGCCGGTCCTCTACTGTTTGCCCCACTGAGCGAGTTCTACGGCCGCCGATGGATCTTCTACACTACATTCTCCCTCTATCTCGCTTTCAACTTCCTTTGTGCGTTTGCGCCTAATTTCGGCAGCCTGCTCGTGGGTAGATTCCTAACGGGGACGTTTATCTCTGCTCCATTGAGCAATGGCCCAGGTGTTTTGGCCGACTTGTGGAATCCGCTCGAACGCTCCAATGCAATGGCAGGCTTCTCGGTCATGGTGTGGATTGGACCTGCTCTCGGCCCTGTTGTTGCGGGGTTTCTTGAGCTAAACGAAAATTGGCGTTGGAGCTTTTATGTGCTGCTCTGGCTCGGTGGGGCATCGGCACTTTTGATGCTGACGATCCCGGAAACATATGCACCTATCATCCTTTATATTAAGGCAAAACGGATTCGCAAGGCGAAGATTCCGGGGTACGAGAATGTAAAGGCGGCAGTCGAAGAAAATGATAGGTCTCTGGTTGGTATCTACAAAGTTGCCCTGACAAGGCCGTGGGTCATTCTTTTTGACCCCATCTCTTTGTTATGCGCGCTGTACCTGGCAGTTGTCTATACTTTACTCTATATGCTTTTCTCAATCTACCCAATCGTCTTCCAAGAAAGACGTGGGTGGAATGCCGGCATTGGCGAATTACCATTGATTGGCACTATTGTAGGTGCCCTGGTTGGTGGTGCAGTCGTCCTGACAGACACTCGGATACGGCAGAAGAAAATTGAAAGAGGTGAAGTGAAGATGGAAGATGCAACTCCTGAAGACCGGTTGCCTCTAGCTATGATCGGTGGCTTTGGGTTTGCTGCAGCTATGTTTTGGTTTGCATGGTCGGCCGAATACAAGTCAGTTTTCTGATGCACAGAGATACGATTCTCTTTTTTTCTACTCAAGCTAACCACATATACAGTTCTGTCCATTGGATCGTCCCTACCATCGCCGGAGGCTTACTTTCGGCTTCCATGTTGCTCATTTTCGTCGCGTACCTAAACTATCTCGTGGACGTGTATCTGATGTATGCCGCATCCGCCATGGCTGCAAACACAATTGCGCGTTCGGCCTGTGGCGCAGCTTCACCACTTTTCACGAACCAAATGTTTACTGCGCTGGGTGTGGGAGGTGGAGGTAGCTTGATTGGGGGTGTTGCTACTGTGTTGGCATTTATTCCTTTTCTGTTTTACAAGTATGGAAAGCAGATCAGGATACGAAGTAAATTTGCACCGACTAATGAGAAGCGCGTGCAACAAGAAACAGACGAAGAGAGTGGCGTTCAGGAAGGCCAGGTCGTTGATAACTAATCATTAATGATAATTGAGCTACGTCTCATTGGTTTTTTTTTTTTTTTTTTTTGATATGCCAAAGCACAACAAAGGAGTCTCAACGTATTTGAGTTGAATTCTGCCAAATAGGAAGATGCAAGGAAAACCCCCAATTTCCACAATAGGCAATTTTGCAATGCTCGGCCACACTGCTTCGGAAGTTTGTTTACCTAGTACGGTAGCAGTGTGCCGGTTATCCTACAGCTGCAACTTAAACTATGTATCAAAATCAATGACTTCAATCATTGCTCAACGTAAAAGTGGCACCTTTTGAGTTCTGAAGTTGTTGGGGCTGGCTGGATCACTTAAGCGTTTCATCTCCCCCGTAATTGAGAAGACAGATCAATTTCGAACATCCTTGACGACCGGGACCAAAAGCCCTCTAGGAGTGTCCACTGCAATACTATTCAGCGGACAAATGCCCAATGGCAGCAGTCTGGTGATCTCGTATTGGATGCTTCTTACCCGCGACAAATAACTCCTCAGACTTGTATTACCGGCTTGTATGATTCGCACAAAGTTCGAAATCGGCTTAGGCGACAGCTTGTGCAGCATCCGATACTATTAGGAATTTAGGATAGGTCGTCAAGTGTAAATCCAGAACTACGAACTCTTAACCCGAACGAATTAGATATCCCCATTTAAGCGCCTATTATTACAAATCTAATCTTTTATTGGTGGGGGCTGTATGTTGGAAGGCTGAAGAGCCCAATTAGCGAGAGGAACGAGACATAATAGGCCCATCGCCAGCCGTCACACACTTAGCGCATCTAACTAATGCAGGCATGTTTCCATTGCATTCCCTCTTCGAACCAACCTAACGTGAACACGAATGCGCCTCAAGGCGCTTTCTATTTACGGGTTAGTATGAATGTAGCACGCGCGGGGAGCTTGCCATCTCTCAATCTGCTGCGATGGAACTCAATAACACAGTCGTCTAGCAATGGCGACCCTGAGAATCACAAAGACTGGGTTTTCCGAGGTGTATAGGCCAAAGGATGGGCCGCCGCGTGTACAGTAAGGTTACCCCGGCATTTATGTACAAGGTCGGGTTCTAGTCTCAAGTGACTTCGCCTCAACTCGTCGCGCTGTGCACAGGATTCGCATGTGTTTGTCACTCTGGAACAACTGCTGATGGCTGTTAGGATTATTCTAGTACACGGACTCCAAGGCCATCCCTATAATACCTGGAGGAGCGATCCGGCAAAGCACAAGCAGGACGAGCCACTAGAAGAAACACCTGGTTCGAAGCATCGGCTGTTTTCCCGTGGGGTGAAGCTCAATTTAAATCGCAAAGACAAAGGTAAGAGAGCTCAACAGAGACAAGACATTGGAGAGGAAGGACGAAGCGATGTCCCGCAAGATGATACCGCTGTGGCGCAGTCAGGAAACCATGGGGAGGAGAGCATAACAATTGCAATCGATGACGAGAAGCCTTTCAAAAAGAACGGCACCTATTGGCCCCTCGACCTTTTACCCGAAAAATGTCCACAGGCTCGAATATGCGTCTATGGTTATGACACGTTGATTGCGGGATATGGAAGGGTGAACAAGAACAACTTGTATCAGATTGCAAAGGATTTCTTATATGAGCTTCCTCTTCATCGAGATGAGAACATTCCTCTCCTTTTTGTCGCCCATTCGTTGGGGGGGCTGGTTGTGAAAGAGGTAATACCCTCAGAACACATAGAATTTCCAGCGGCTAATATTGGCCCAGGCACTCATACTATCCTCTGATTCTCGCGACCCAGAATTGAAAATCATCGCTAAAACAACTGCGGCTGTGGTCTTCATGGGTACTCCACATAAGGGTAGCAAGCACTGGGCTTCGAAGGGAGCCAAGGCCCGTGAAATCGCAAATGCGCTTTTCATGGACAACAATCCTGCTCTTTTGGATACCTTGGGTCTGAAGAATGGAGAGCTTTTTCAATCAGCAGATAAGTTCACACAATTATGGGAAGAATCGAATTTCACAGTCAAGACATATATAGAGGATCGTTCGGTTATCGGCAAAGAGAAAGTAAGTAGCGCTTATCTATTGATGATGTGTTTGACCTGACTCTTTAGATCGTTCCTGATGAATCTTCTCTACTCGGAAACCTTAAGGAGCGGGCCATCTCTCTTACTGGTGATCACTCTCAGATATGTAAATTCAATGGAAAGGAGGATACGAACTGGTTGAAGGTAGGGCCACAACTACAAAGATACTATCAAGACGCCAAGTTAGCTGCGGTATTCAAAGAAGACATCTCGACTACCGAAGAGCCGGTACAAGGAAGGTATTTCACTTAAATTTCTGGCGATGTCTTGACTTGAGCTTACCAGAAAGGCGATTCCTAGAGTTTCTGGACGCACTCAGCAACGTAGACTTGGCTGACGCCGAGTACGCAATTTCTCTCCCGATCGACGGGACTTGCGAATGGATTTTCAATGAAAGTTTTCCTTCCTGGATCGATGACCCTGAACAATCAGCATTGCTTTGCATTCACGGTAGTTTGGGATCAGGCAAGTCGACCTTGATGAGACATGTAGTTATGCGCCTGAAAAACTCACCAGTCTCTCCCCAAAAAACAATCGCATCTTTCTTCAATGGCTCCCCCGAGGGTGGTGTTTATCATAACACACCCGCAGAGATATACCGATCGCTTCTTGTTCAGCTTTTGTGTACCCTTCCATTCCAAAAGGACGCTTCAGAGCTGTTCGACTCTCGTAAATCCAAATTGTTACTGAGACAGGAAGTCCAAGCGCACCAGCAGGAACTGTGTGAAGTTCTGAAGGGCTTGTTTCGCAAGCGTCGACGCAAACAGACCATCATATTCATTGATGCCGTCGACAAATGTACAGATCCAGATGCGCTCGTGCAATTCTTCCAGGATATATCTCCACTGGCTCCCGCAGCGAAGTTGAAAATTTGCTTTACCAGCCAGCAGACGTTTCCCATATTAGACTTGCAATGCAAGCATATTGCCATCGAGAATCACAACGATGAAGATATTACTTCCTACATTGAAAAGCGAATCCCTGTTGGTAGGTTGTTAAGCCGAGAACAGGAAGCTTTCCTGCAACGATCCATCAAGGAGAAAGCGTCCGGTATCTTCCTGTGGGTCGTCTTGGTCGTGAACGTCTTGCGAGAACATCTAAATAATGGAAAGGACTTCAATTTTCTTCATGCAGTTCTTGATGACACACCAAAGCAACTGACAAAACTCTACCATAACATCATTGCACGCTCAGTCAGCCCAAGCGAAGGCCCTACCATGATGCACGTTATGCAATGGGTGTTGTTTGCAGCCCGTCAGTTGACTGTTGGCGAATGGCACCATGTATTCGCGTTCATTGACAACCCATGTCTGCAATCCATAGACGAATGGAAATGCTCCACCACATACACGGAGTCTGACAGCCTGCTTCTCCAACGGATAAAACACGTCTGTCGTGGTCTCGTAGATGTCAGAGATCGACAAGTGCCAGTCAGGCCATGGGATAACCATTCCGAGGCCAGTTCTCTTAAGGGGGGTGCAGGATCTTTCGAATGCCACCAATATATCGACGTCATACACAGCTCTGTCCGTGAGTTTTTTCTCGGTGATGGGTTCGCGTTTTTGGATCCAGGAACCAAGAATGCTAGTGGGGAGGGCCATTCCTACATATTAGAGGTTTGCATCCGATACTGTTTTTTGGAAGAAATGAAGCAAGCATTCAATGTCAAATCTCGAGAAAAAAATAAACAGGCACGTCGGCCCAGAAAGTCGAGAAAACCACATCTAGCAAAATCCGCCGAATTACCGGTGTCAAGTAAGGCCGATATTTTCGAAGCGAAGCTTAACGCGGCTATGGAGGATGCGAGCAGCGACTCAAGCGATACCATGAGCCTAGGGTCTTCTGCCGGTGTGTCGATTCGTTCATTTCGTTCAAATCAGTCTCGTTATAGACATCATCCAAATAATGAATCAAAACGAAATGCGTTTAACGGTTATATTAAATCAACCAGCACTCCGTCATTGATTTCGCGTGAAGGCGGTTATAATGTTATTTTCGATTACCTCAACGGATTAGAGCTTCCCAGACAAGATACACCCGGAGAATTAACCCGGAGAGACATTAATATCTCCGAAAACACAACTGGATCATGGCTTGAGCACTTCAAAGTGGCCGGTGATCCCCCAATCCTCTGGCAGTATTGTCAGAGCATGCTAGTTTACCACGCTGTCGCTGCAGACAAGTCATGTATTGTCCCAGAAAAGGCTCTCGAGTTCCTTATGTCCCAGGATATAAAAGCTTGGGCAGAAACACGCAAGGATATGCAGCACGGCGCGACACTAGAATATTTTGCGGCGCGATGGAATCTGGTATCCTGGTTACGATATCTTGGACAACGAGGTCCTCTGAATCCACGAGGTGGTCTTCTTCGGTATCCCATCATCGTGGCTGCAAGAAAGACCAATCTGGAGGCATTTGAGTACTTGGCCAACAACAAAAACTCGGTTGATTTGTCCTGCGTCGATTCACGAGGCCGGACAGCGATTCACCACGCCGCGATGTCTCCAAACAGTGCCATTCTTTCGCGTATCCGCGAGCTTGAACTTGCGCATACGTGGACTATTGTCAATATGCCAGACAAGGAAGGCCGAACTGCACTCCATCTAGCAGCATTTTATGCGTCGAATAAAAATATCAAGGAACTACTTAGCATCGGTGCACGCGTTGATTATGACGATGATCACAACAATACACCCCTTCACCTGGCGTGCCTTCGCAAAAAACCCGATCTTCTCATATGTAAGACTCTTGTCGAGGCTGGGTGCGCTCATCGCCAACGCAACATCGATATGAGAACCCCTCTTTACCTTGCAAAAGAGCTTGGGCATTCCCAACTTGTTGACTACCTTACCACACTTGACTCCGACCTCCATCACGGTACATATGACCTTGAATCAACCCCGTGCCAAGAGACAGTCATAACCCGTAGAATACGAAAACTGTCAGCGGGGAGCGGTTTATTCGATGATGACGAACGCACTACTCTTATTTTACCCGTCCGTAGACGACACGGACTAGTAGCTCCTAACTACAGAACGGTGGCTAGTCTTGAACGGCAGGCCTCGCGGTCTCGCCTAAGATCTTGGTTCTGTTGTTTTTAGCGCTAGTCTTCTTTCAATTATAAAACCTACATTTTTCAATTGTCATCGAATCGAGGTATGATGATTGTTATTTGGAGAGGACAAGAGAAGAACAACTTCTATTGCCAGTGATAGAAGGGGGATATTTGTAAGCTTGTGGTTTTATTTGAGTTGGGGCATTTTTCAGTGGCCGTTCTTTTATCCATGAAACGGAAGGCTTAATAAAAAGGGTCACTGATTAGCACACATCATCATTCAATGTTTACTGGGCTTCCTCGAAAAGACTTCACGAAGTTGATACAGACTACATGTAATTCTCAATGGATATATTTTTCTTAACAGCGAGCGGCACCTGGGAAAGATAACCATTTACTATCCTTGTCCAATGTTTCTACCCTGAAGTCATATACGAGTGGATCTTTCAAGAAGGATTTCTATCCGCTACGCCGCTACAACCCAGGAACCCGGAATACCCAATCCGGCCGGTAGGAAAGCCGAGGAAGGGAACCAGCATTCCGGATCTGGAGACGCCGCATTCCGTATTCCACATGTTAATACATTCCATAGAGACCATTGAAGTATAATTATTGGACTCTTTAGTTTTAGATGACCCCCTTCTGAGAACACTAGGAAGATGTCAGACTGTGTGTTTTATTGTTTCCGCGAATCAATCGGTCATTTTTCTCTTTAGTTTTGCTAATGGAGCGTTTACAAAGGAGCTAAAATACAATTAGAGAATATTAATATAAATTAATAAGGTAACTCATACGCGAAAATAAAAAGAAGATGCCAAAAAGAGGGCGTATACAAGTGGAAATTGATGGTTTTATGTCACGGTAGACCCACTCAAATGAGTCATAAAACTCTAAAGGTGCGAATACTACGCTCTCCTAAAGTTTGAAATTGAAGTTGCAGGGAACCCACGTTTAATTTACTATCAGCTAGTTCATGCTTATTCCTTATTAAAGGCAATATAGAGACCAGGAGCTCTACAAACTTGACATTTACTGACAATCCTTCTATCTGGGCACTTACAAGCTGCTATATAGTATCTACTTATCTTTAATTTTTCAATACACTGTTCCATAGCGTAACCCTAATCCTGCTCGTCCGAATTCTATAGTGGGTTATTATCTATCCACGAAGCTCCACCTAACAGTTTGTCCCTGTCCCATAAATGTGTCATTTTGTCGATGATAGCTTGAAAAATAACCGCAAACAGTTATATCCACACTCCAATGTGACTCTATAATCAATATGTAAAAATTTTCTTTTTGTGAAAGATAGGAGGCGGCCTAGCGTACTAGCCCTTCTGTGGATAGTCGAGTAAACCACTTTCATATTAATTAAGATACAGTATAGGCAATGTCTAACTTTCATTTAAGACACAATTCGCTGCATGCGGAAAGAAACCTCTTACATCTACCATAATTTCATCAATAGGCAATGTTGTTCTATCACGCGGTCGTCAGTTGCATATATATACGTCGACCATTACTCTCACGCTCAATTTCCAAAAAACATTGAAGTTTCTAATCCTATCCTCTGTCCACGTTTATCGCTTTAAGAAAAACCCAATCGGTACAAAAATATTTTCTTTACCAACAACCTTCTACCCAAAATGAAGTTCATCATTTCCATGGTCGCAGTCGTTTTCGCCATCGGCGCCATCGCTGCCCCTACCCCTGGTGACAGCTCCGAGTGCAAGCGTATGTGAAACATCATTTCCTATTATAATAGTCAAATTCGAGTTAGCCTGAGTACTGATGATTCATTCTGTTATAGCGCTCTTGCAATCTTGCGCCGTCAACAGCGAGTGCTGCGGAGACCTTTGCGTCCTCGGCCTCTGCGCTTAAGCGCAACATCAAAAAAGTCCAATCGCCAAGGAAAGGGAAGGGCATGGATTCTACTTCTTGAATGGAATCTCACATTCTTTTTCCTCTTCTTAAGATGTGGCAGTCAAAAGTTTCGCTAGAATTATGTATTTAACAAGACCTTGAAAACTACATATTTATATTGATACCTCAAGCTTCCAAGGTACATGTAGCATTCGCATCAAGTAATTCAAAGAGTCATGGCTAACGGGAGCATCGGAAAACCATCAATCGTTTCGTATAAGTATTCATTATCTGTATAAACTACTATTTATATGTTCAGAGTGCATTATATGTCTCGCCGAATTCTATGCACCAACCGTACCAATCCTGATCTAAATGTACAATCAAATGTGTAAAAGGCCAAACAAGACAAGGAAAATCCTGTCCAAAAACTCCCATAGAAAATGCGATCACATATATCAAAAGATGCGAACAGTTGCTTGGTATATAAATGGATAAATAGCAATACGCTCATCGAGACTAGCCATCATGCGTATCGTGCGCAGAGGGTATCTTCACCCTCCATATGATAGCAGCAACAATGCCAAACAAACTTGCGGCGACCATCCAGGCCAATCCATTCCAGAAGCCTCCCAGGTCAATTCCCCATTTGAAGAAATTGGTCATGGTCGGGCTGGCAAGAATCATTCCAAAGGCTTGAATGATTTCAATCATGACATAGACGCGAGCGGTCTCTTCAGGCTTGATCATGGTTGCCACAATTGCGCGAGTGGTATATACGAAACCAGCTCCCATGGTCTGGATAACGAGAAAGAAGATGAGGAGCCAAACATATGGCGAAAGACCCATACCAAGGGTCCCGACAAGGAGACATATGACGCTGGCTTTAGTGAGAATCAGATCCTTGGCTCGACTTTCGAATCCTCGTTTCTTCTGTAAATACCATGACGCCAATGGCAAAATCACAAGCAAGAGTGCCACCATAAGGATGGATTTTAATGAAACGAGCAGATTGGCAGCAACCAGTTTCCAACCATAACGGAGAGATACGTATTGCACCAAGAACCAAGAAGACCCCCGGCTAAGCTTGAATACCAGGAACGCGGAGAAGAGAAGCATGACCTGCTTATTTTTCAAAAGAAAAGAGTACGCCTTGACAGCAGAGGCTGCCTGCTGCCACTTGGTTTTTGGAGGTTCGGCCTGTATAGGCTTGTCAAAAGACGAAGGTTCATTTTCATCGTTGGCATGTAGGTCGGATAGTTCGTGCTGTTCAGTTTCCTGGTGTTTTTGTTCCTCTGGCGGAAACGCATGCTTCGTTTCGGGCAGAGTAATTCCGAGAGAGACACCAAAAATGATAATACCCCAGCCCAAAAGCAGGGGAATCCAATTATTATACAGCATGAGCCATGAGCCGATTGAGTTTGATAGGAACTCAGATCCCATGACAGCCACTCCGAATTGGAAGAACATAGCGGACCTGTTTTTGTTTATCAGCCAAAATGTTCAGCAACTGCTAATTTGTATGACACATTATAGGCAGGAAGGATATATCGGAAAAGGGAGAATACTGACCGTTGCGCTTCAGTCGTCACATCGGTCATCATCGTCCAAATCACAGCAGCAGCAACGACCACACCGCCACCGAACAGCCATGACAGAGACGACAGCCAGATTGCGCGGAGTGGAAAGATGTCTGAAAACCATAAGACACATCCTTGCATCAAGATATTGAGAACAAAGCCCGGAACAGCCAAAAGAATAGTAGGCTTGCGTCCAATGCGATCAGCTAATAGTCCATATGGTAATGCCAACAAAATACTTGCTACCCCGTCGAACAGCTCCAGGTAGCCTTTGATAATAGCTATTTCCCCTTGTACCTCCGGAATCTTGCAGTCTTCCTCCGGCACCTGGCCATCGGGACCGAGCTTGGATGGGTCAGTTTCGTTAAAGAAATTCCGACAAGCAATAGCTTCGAAGATACGGGTTCCCGGGCCGGAGGTCATCGCGTTACCGGTTTCGACAAAGAGGATGATCGCAAACAGCGTTATCATTAGGCGGATTCGTAATTTCTCTCTAACTGCATTATTCTGGGTGTGGCTCGAAGGCGGACGGTCTCGTTCTTGCGGGGAGCTCGGGGCTGCGCTATCCGAACGCTGTAGAAATGGAGCATCTTCGCGATCCTCAAATCGATCGTCTACTTCGTGTTCTTTGGGAGAAGCGGCTGCTTGCATTTTCTCTCTCCTCGTCAAAACTGTTGCTCAATTGACATTAATAAAGAGAAAGAAAATGGCTGCTGCACAAGGTGCAACTTTGATCGACCCTGGCTTTGTCTGTCGTCTGTTCCGGAGAGCGCGGCGCTCCGGCATTCGAGGGGAAAGGACGACGAAATCAACAATGTCGCATCACGCTATGAAATCGTAGATAAAAATAAGGCACCAAACTGCGACTCAACAAGGACAGCGAAATTCAATCAACAGCAAGCTGCCAGCAGCGGTGGTTCGCGGAAGTCAAGTGAGTTGTGAAGTGTCCCGTTTCCGGCCCCTCAGACAGCTGATTAAGCTTACAGTAGTTTGGCCAATCACAGGTTCATTTTTACGAAAAGTGGGTAGCTTTACCGATTCCAGCCAATAAGATCCCTCAAAGTATAACCGAATTACCCGGGAAGAAAGGCCTCACGATTAATAGCGGCCACTCGGAAATATATGGGAATTAATTCTGGTTTATGGCAGAGCAATCATGATATTTGGTTTTTGAAGGCCACCGGAAAGGTTTGTTTCTCTAGTAAAATATGAGATTGACTGGAGTATGGTGTAGATGAATGTATGTTTAGTCTCCGTGTGGCTTGAGTGAATTCGTTGATGCGTTTCATGGCTAAGAGGAAAGAAGATGACATTATCCATCGATCATAATAGATGCGTATTTTATATGTAAAATAGCAACTGAAAGGGTTGCGGGATGCTGGCCGTTCAACTTTATACAAAAAAGGAAATAGTTTCCTAAACAAGTAGAAATATCAAAACGGAAGTCACGAGATTCACATGACTTGTACAACCTGAGCCGACATCAACCCCAAGAAACAACATGAAAAAATTTTACTAAAAGTACCATTTAGGTTTTATTTATAGAGTGAGGTGCTTGTTATATGCTCAATATCTGGTCACCCGCCTGGCTTTGAATCATCTAATAGGCACAGCTAAAACTTTTGTTGCGTACTCATCGCCACTAACCATGGCCTTGACACGGTCTATGTGAATTTAGTTTACATCAAACAAATTTTTGAACGTAGTTACGTAGATGCAGCTAAGAAAAGAGTTTGCTTCTTACGAATCACCTTACGACGATGGATAGCAGTACGTACGCACGCTGTTGCCTGAGACCCATATACCTAATGACCATTTGTATGGTCTGCGGTCGTCCTAGTGCCCATTGAATGAATATCATAAGTATCCGTAGCTGACCTGCATGGGCTAAACTTGGAATTTCCCAGAGCACAGCCTTCCTCTACACAAGCACCAGCCAATTACGGATATGGACGATTTCCCATATCTAGGCAACACCATAAAATCAATACAGTTTGGACCGCTCGGATGCTTGGATAAAAACCCAAGTAGTTAGCTATTCTGAACAGTTAACAATATTGGTTACTGGCACGCTGGCGGGTGGCTATGTGTTTAGCAGGACAGTGTTTTGCCAAGATGATCGTCGCCAACACTCCTTAAACTGAATGCAACATGGCCCTGGCTTCGGCCGAAGACGCGGCAGTGGGTCTCGGGCAGCAAAACCCGATGATCTTGAAGGTAAAGCCAAGCAAAGTGCCCATTGCGCATTCTTGGCGCGGCAAAGAGTCGGCGTATTATTTCCGTGTGGTAGCACCGCGTTGTATGGGCTGTCTTTACGAATGAATCCATGATGACAAATTAACTGTCTAGGGATGCACAATCAACAAGGCTATGTCAATTAATTATTACTGTCATGGCTGTACCTGCACCATATGCCACGCTGCGGTCAGCGATGGCATCAGACAGTCAAGTCGGTCGGCAACAATACGCTTGTGCGATATGTGTTCAACGGAAAGTCAAGTGTGACAAGCGTCAACCATGCTGTACTGCATGCTCTCGCTCGTCTCTGCCTTGCAGATATCGCAGTTCACCGCCATCGCAACGTCGTAGGAGGAAATTTTCTTCTCTTACTGAAAGTGCTGGCAGCAATCGACATGAATCTTACAATCAACCTCATCATCATCAAAATAGTCTGAATCATGCATTGTTGGACAGATTGAGAGCCCATGAAACAGCAATGCGAAGCGCGGGAATTCCGTTTGAGAGTTTTACGAACGATCTCAATTATTCTCACTTTCCTGATAACCGTCCACATCATGATAAAGGTGGTCAACACAACGAGGAAAGTGACATGAACGTTCAAGAAAGCATGGCACAACAACGACCCATATCAGCCAAACCAGCTATATCGCCACAGACGAAGACAAATTCTTCTCGGCCTCATGCACCTCGGTTTCATCGAGGAACTTTAATTCCCGAGTATGGAGGGAAGCGGTACTATGACCATGGATTTATTGGCATCATGGGCCAAGAAGTAGGTATATTACATTTCATATTCATGAGAACTGTTATTTCCTTTTATTTTAACTTTGTATAGCTGATTATGTAACAGTATAGGCAAAGCCTGGCCAAGTCCAAGACACAAAGATCAGTGATACAGACAGAAGCAACTTCAGATCTACTGGCAGCTTCTGTTCTGACCAACATGCCCTCTTCAGCTGCATCCGTGCATACTCCAAGTCATGAACTTCGATTATATCTGCCTGTCGCTGAGAAAATGAAATTCTGGGGTATATTTCTCGAGAATGTTCATCCTTTAACAAAAATCGTCCATGCACCGAGTCTGCAGCAGCTTATAATTGATGAATCATCTAATATGAACAATAATAATGACGGCAACAAAATTGATGCTCTGGTGTTTGCCATGTGTGCATGCGCTGTTTCTTCTCTACCGGCCACTGAGTGTGAAAGAATATTTAAGAACAATCAGCCTGAGCTGCTAAATACGTTTCAGTCTGCAGCAAGACATGTTGTATTTGATGCATGTTTGCTGAAGGTTCCAGATCTTGATTTGCTGCGCGCACATGTTCTCTTATTAGTAAGTTATGCTGTTAAAAACGGGGTTTCAACTCGCGGCTAATGATAGGAATAGACATCAATGCTAAACAACTCAGAAGCTTATCCACTATGGACCTTGATGGGAACCACAATTCGTCTCGCCCAATCTCAAGGTCTTCATCGCGATGGCACAAACCTGGGTCTCTCACTGTTTGAAGTGGAGATGCGTCGTCGTCTTTGGTGGTACATTGTAACCCTAGACGCACGACTGACGGAGATCATAGGCGGCGAAAGCTCGTTACCAAAATCCATGGATGCTTCAATGCCGGCGAACCTCAACGACGACGCATTGAGCCCAACGATGACATTTTATCCTCATATCGAGACAGGTGCATCTGAGATGACATTTTGTTTGGTTCGCTACGAAATTGCTCGCTTCCAGTTCGAGCGGGAATTCTCCCGATCAGACCATGTCTCGACGCCATCACGAACAGCTCACCCCAGAATGGAAGGGGTAGAACGCGGGACTTTTTCTGGACTTGAAAGTGTTTTGGAACAGAAATATCTCCGTTTCTGCGACCCAGTGATCCCGCTACAACTTTTGGCGACTACCACCGCGCGCTCCACGCTCTGTAAACTGAAACAAATGGCTATGCACAGTATAAGCGGTGCAACGCCGGAGGAAGGCCATGCTCTACAACATACGGTAGATGCCGAAGAGAATCGTCGAAAGACATTCAGTCTCGCTTTTCGAAATGTCCAGTACGACAACCTTATTCATTCAACTAGGTCTCAGAGCAAATATCTTTGGTTCGTCAACTTTCACATCCCATGGGGTGGGCCAGTTTATGTCCTCAAAGCTCTGGCATACCGTCCCGATTGGGACAGCGGCATGGAAGCAGCTTGGGAGCAGATAGAGGAGCTCTATGATCATCATCCCGAGTATCTTGAGTATGACAAAGATATATATCTCATCCTCCGCGGG
This sequence comes from Talaromyces sp. P118-02, assembly GCA_037040535.1. Lineage (NCBI taxonomy): Eukaryota > Fungi > Ascomycota > Eurotiomycetes > Eurotiales > Trichocomaceae > Talaromyces > Talaromyces sp. P118-02. Next base: position 110,895 of record JAXQGY010000892.1, read on the forward strand.
CTGACGCTGAAAGCGTGGTCTGCAAGGGAAGGAGTTTTGAAAGCGAAAGGATTGCCAGTGCTGTCACAGGGGCAGACCCCTGCTTTTGTCACTGCTATTAAAGCAAAGGATTGTAGGAATGGAGATCTATCATTGCCTGGCAGTCTTAGAGGAATCCCACCCCATGGAGGAACAATTGATCCTGTATCAGTCGCGAGTGGCTTGGATGCTATTTCATCCGCCGACATTGAACTTTTGGATCCTTTATTTGCCTCGGGTGAATGGGCCAACTGGTCTGCTTATTGATTTACGATATAACTCTAAAAACTTTAATTTAGAGCACGGGGTTGCATTAATTGATGTGCTAAATAACATTACACGGCTTATTTTCCATGCTATAGTATTATCCTAAGGTCCTTTAACGCCCACTAGCATCAGTAGAAAGTGATTATATGTCGATTTTAATTAAAGTCCGTTTAGAATTAGTCACAAAATGAATCTTAGCATGGAGATGAAGGCCTTTAAAACACCGTTCCGCATAGATGGGCAACACGCAGGGTCCACACCCGCCTCGGGTTTGATACAACCCGTTCGGCCGAACCTTGCATCCGGTTGTCAGACCCAGCAATTACATTGTTTACATTTGAAACTATATCTAGAGAGGTTTAATTATCATAGGTTAGTATATTATAATTTTTGCCATTTGGTGGGCCAAATTGGCAGGCGGATGTCAATCAGTGGATACATGAATAATGCACCGCCTGTTCCCTATATAAACCGACCTTCCTCTTGTGAAATTCATGTTTCTAGTTCTGCTTTTCGAAATGAAATTATCACTGTACCTTTAAGATACACTGAAATTGATATCAACAGAGCAGGACAGGATGCGTTCAATATTACTATCATTAGGACTATCCATTGGCCCGGCCCTGGCTACTTGTCCTTATGCAAGAAGCCTAAACGCCGACTCTGACGAGGTTCAGATGCCACATGGCCATCCTTCACGCGACGTATCTTCTTCAAATGAAAAGTTGGATGGTGTTTTTCTGATGAATCGGATCGCCCCTGGGACTTCGCAGCTGTATATTGCCAACGTGGATGGGACCAACGAACGGCCCTTATTGTCCGACCCGGTCTACGAATACCATGCCACTTTCTCACCTGACGGCCAGTGGATTACTTTTACCAGTGAGAGGAACGGAGACGGAAACTCAGACATCTATCGCGTTCGTACAAATGGCTCTGATCTCCAAGAGTTAGTTGCGACGCCCGCGGTGGAGGACTCGGTGGTACTGTCTCCTGATGGGAAGAAAGCTGCGTTTGTTTCGACCGAGTCCGATGGTGCGGATTACCGGGCAAATATCTGGGTATTGGATCTGGAGACGGGTCACAAGTGGAATCTGACGGACACACCGGCGACTGCTGCCAACTCTTCCTTGATGAACGGTTATTTCCGGCCCGCTTGGTCCCCTGATGGACAGTGGATTGCCTTTTCTTCTGACCGCAACACAAAGTGGGATGGCCATGGAGAAGAAACATTCCAAGGGCTCAGCGGTTGGGAACATACTCAGGAATTGTCTGTATACGCAATTCGGCCGAATGGGTCTGACTTTCGCCAAATTGCTACTAAAGAGGGCTACGCTCTTGGCTCGCCAAAGTGGTCTCCCGACGGGAAACGCATTGTTTACTACGAAATGCTCAGGGAAGCTACTTGGGACTCGCATCGCCCAGAGTCAGTTGCTTCAGCAAACTCCAGTATTGTCTCTGTTGATTTTGAAACGCGTACGGACCGTGTTGTCGAAGTTGGGACGTCGGGGATAAAGATCTTCCCACAGTACATTTCACAAAATGAGATCGGGTATCTTCTCAAGGGAGGAACAAAAGAAGGTCTCTACACGACGGGTGGCGGGTATGTTAACACGACCATCCGCTCGCCAGCTTGGTCTCCAGATGGCAAAAAGGTTGTCTATGAGAAGACAAGTTGGGTCATCCGTCCTTTGGACAAGAAGCTGTATAGCTGGGACAGCGATTGGGAGTATCGCTTTACCGATGTATTTCCTCAACTTTCGAACCAGCAGGATCAAGTCGCTTTTACTCAGAAACAGCTTGGCAACTCTTCCATCGTGACCACAACACCCGAGGGTGAGGATACTCATCTGGTGTATAATGACCTCAAGAGTGCCGAGGTCGATCCTTCTCTGGTAGCCCAAGGTTTGGCTGGGGCTTTCCAACCAACTTGGTCCCCTGATGGACAGTGGCTTGCATTTGGTTTAGGTTCCTGGTTTACGGAGCGTGGATTATTTGGCGGTTGGCTGGTTAGAGCCACCACAAACGGATCTTACTCCGAGGTGCTTACCACGAGTACTTCTAACCTTACAGCAAATACCACCATGCAAAACTCGGGCTTCCCTAGCTACTCACACGATGGAAAGAAACTAGTCTACCGTGCCTGGGGAGCCAAGTCGGCGAAAGGCGACAAATCGCAACTCGGCCTGCGGGTACTTGATATCGAGACCAAGAATATCACCGTTCTAACTACTGAATGGGACAACCTTCCATTCTTTTCGCCCGATGGTACGAAGATTGTCTTTACCCGCAAGACCAGTCCTACGAACTATGATGTATGCACCATCAACCCAGACGGAACGGACTTGAAGGTGCTTACCAGTAGCGGTGCCAACGACGCACACGCTGTATGGAGTCACGATGGACGCATTCTATACTCAACCGGCATGTTTGGTTTTCAGTATGAGTGCGCGCTGTATGATGAAACCTTTCAACCGTACGGCCAGATTATGGTTATGGATGCTGATGGAACAAATAAACGGGCTCTTACCAATTCACTTTGGGAAGATTCCATGCCATTGTATCTACCCAATGCTGTGCTCAACTCTTCATCTAGGGCTAAATAGTGCGATCTCCTCCCCAATATAGGCTATATAGTTTCAACGATATCATGAAAGTTGACTTTGCCATCGGGGTTACTTTCCCATTTGCGTTCTCTAACTAAAGAGTAAGAATAGACTGCCATCTGCGTTCTATAGAATTCTAATAGGAAATAGGTAACATCTGCGTTGATAGAAAGTTAGAAAGCTGCGATATTCAATGGCCAGTTAGCACCGCGAGAACGCCGCTAATCGGTAATGTTCTGCTTAGATTCGGTTTGGCTCCGTCCCGTCCATCCATACTGCTACCTGACTAAGTGTAGATGCATCTCGGTTTGGTTTGGAGCTTCCACTACCTCTGTTAGGATTTTTAAAGTGGCCATGGGCTTTGATTCCATGTTGACGTGTGGATATTGAGAGAAGTATGAATGAAATAAGACGAAAATCGAGCGATAAAAGTTGAAGTTAACGATCAGTTCAGGATGCCTTCGTTTGCCAATACGGCTAGTTATATGGCGCTGTATTTCCCTACACATTTCAAATATAATCATTATTGCAACAGTCAGATTATCGCCAATTGTTGTGTTGTGGCGGGAAGTGCTAAATCATAGATTGACTACCCAAGAGACTGAGGTCTTTTGGTGCAACTGTCAAGGGCAACTCCCGTATCCTTTATCCTATCGCTAACCCTGGAATTATATTTTTGCGTACAGGACCACAAGCTGAATTTTTCCGCCACCCTGTCAAAAAATGGGCTCTTTTTCCTCCCCCGTGGGTGCATTCATTGCCATCAAGTCTCTTTGCTCCAGGGCTTTGTCGATGTGGTCCCGTAGCTCATCTAGCATTAGAGGCGGTGGGGACGAGGTAGAAGGGTTGATAGTTGCACGTCTATCGCGAAGAATAGTCTGCCAAGGGAGACTGATCTTCTGCTCGCCGATAGGAGGAGGGTAGAGGATCTCAATCCAATATCAACATTGAACAAACTGGCAAATCATGGTAAAGAAAAACTCACCATTCTGGTTTTGTATTGGATGCGCTTTTTGTTTTCTTGGTCGTATATGTGAACCTCGACAAAGCCGGATTTGATTGGCCCCTGACCAGGGGCAACAGGGTCAATTTTCACTAGAATTACGGCGCCAATTCTGCCCCGAGATCCTTCTAAGAGAAGAGTGGCGTCTTCAACGAGCTCCTCGTATGACTCGCTGTAGCCTCCTTCCAACGCTATCGTTGGCATTCGTCTTCTTAGGAATATGGCACCTTGGGGCGTTTTCATGCTAATAATTAGGTTACTATTATACCTTAGAGAGTAATACAAAAAACAGCCATGGTACCTTTGCCAGTGGGCTCCCAGTCCTTTGATGTCTACTGAAAGATAGGCATCCAGTTCACCTTTCGCTTCGGGCGGAAATTTGTCTTTCAAGTTGAAGGACCATTCGATGAACCGGGTGAAACACACTGCGCGCATTGGAGTCGAGTGTACTATAAAGCGAAGTTTATTCTTATCGGCGTCGAAGTAAACTCCTCTATAGTAAATATACTTAGAAAAGAAATCAACAAATATTGGAATGAGGACAGGACAGAAAGGGGAGAAAGGAGCAAAGCATAAGACTTACTTGCAAGGCGACTCTTCAATCCAATCTTCAATCTCTTGGAACTCTCGAGGGGTGCAAGAGTAGTGCACCACGCTCTCTCCGTCAATTCTATCGATGTCATTCTTGATACGCTCGATCAGCGGTAGGCCAGATGCGGCCGAAATGTGATGGATAGACATCTTTAAGTGAAAAAGATGAATCGGGATGGTATTTGGGGGAAAGAGTGAGAGCGCTTGTGTGATTGAGAGAGCGGGTAGGTAGGTGTGTCTCCAGATGTCGTCACTTGAAGCTCAGAGGCCCGCCCGAGGGCAATTTCTTCATTTCAAATTGTTATTATTCTCAGTTCACGGCAGGCCACTCTGCAAGCTCCCTGAGTCTGTCAAAGCCCCTATAAAATCTCACTAACTGGCCTGCAGCCTTCTCAGGATCTCACTGCAGACCTCGCTACATATTCTTGAGTATTCTGTCAACCATTTCTCTATATGACATCACTAGTCAGTTTGCACATTTCTCGGGGGCATTAAACCGCTGTAGGCTACCCTACAAACTTCCTAAGTACGCTGTGAATAATCTATACAAAATTAGTCTATGGCTTTTGCTACAAGCTTTCATTGTAGTGACTTCACTTTGTATGTATTTTATTATATATAAGTAAGTACCTGGTACAACGAATAGGTATATAGTTTCAGCCAATCAGGCTCTCTTTTCCGCGATTAGGCTACAACGCCCCGTGCGCAGAGCCTCCTGTAGCTCTAAACTACTATTAGACTAGCGCATCTGTAGAGGTTTCTTCATTGGACAAGTACTTTTAGAAAAGTGGGGGTGTTGCCTGAAAATAGTGGGGATCGTCGCCTGCTGCCTTCCGATTTCTGAAGTATAAAGAAGCATTTGCAAGTCAACATTTGTAGCATCAACAACAAAATCTGAACTCAATTCTTTCAAGGACTTCCAACTGCAATTGCTATAAGCAATCTAGCTATCTGTGGTCTATTTTCTATACTTTTGTTCTTTTGAATTGCTCATCGCGCTCGCTCGCCATGGCCGCTGAATTCGCTCTGCCGGAGGTTCCTGCAAAGCATTCTCAATTCCTCAATTTTGTGCAATCCCACCCGGAAAAACCCATTGTCGACCTTGTCAAACCATACAATGAGTTTGACGCTGTGATTCGAAAGATATATGCCCAGCAGCCATCTCACCCAGCCATTGCTGATGAATTCGTCAACGTTGTGCCCGTCTTTGACGACGGTGGCTCGGCAGATATCAGGGTTCGAGCCCGTGATATTTCTTCAGAATCAGATGAAGTTAAAGAGAGGTATTTGTTGCCTTTGAAAGACGAAGATCGCAGACCCAATGGCTCTCCGGCTGTGGTGACGAGTTTCAAAGAATTCCAGCAGAACTTCAACATCTTCTGTGAAAGCTCATTGAGCGATATGGATTGGAGCAATGTAGTTGCTGCGGGCAGTGCAGTAGCTACGTCTTTGTTGCCGGTTCCAAAAGAACATGCAAACTCAAAGCGTGGCCTCCGCCATTTTTATCACGAACAATTTGCACCAGCCTCCGATGTCGACCTATTCCTTTACGGATTAACGGAAGAACAAGCCATTGAAAAAATAAAGCAGATCGAAACCAAGATTAAAGACTCTATTCTGGCCGAAACTACAACAATTAGAACCAAGAATGCTATTACTATCGCGTCTCAATACCCGACACGCCACGTTCAGATCGTTCTGCGAATTTACAAGTCTATTGCCGAAATTTTGACAGGATTCGATGTCGATTGCTCCTGTGTTGCCTATGATGGTAACCAGGTATACATGGCACCTCGTGGTATTGGTGCTTACATCACCCAAGTCAATCATATTGATCTAACCCGGCGCTCGCCCTCTTACGAAAATCGTCTTTCCAAGTATTCTCATAGAGGATTCGAGGTGTTCTGGCCTCATTTGGATCGTTCCCGAATTGATCCGGTAAGTACTTTTTGTTAATCTTTTGTGTGTGTGTGTGTGTGTGTGTGTGTGTGTGTGTGTGTGTGCTTAAACGTGTTTAGACCGTATATGAGCGCAGTTTCCCCCGGACAATGGGCCTTGCACGTCTCCTGGTCTTGGAAAAACTGCCAAAAGTCGCGGATCGAGAACAATATTTGGTCAAAAGGCGAACAGAGCGTGGACGCCCAGTCCCAAATACGTATATCTGGAATTCTAGAAAACTACGCGGTAACATCAAGAATGACTGGGACGACGAAGTTCCCGACTGGCTAGAGGGAGACGAAGTGTCCGATTATCACACTTTTGTAAGAAAATTCCTACCCAATTTCTACATCCACTACAGATCTCTGATTACTCTCAGACTGTCCCATATGGTGAAAAGTTTCACGCCCGAAAAATTGAAAAGCTTCTTTACACCAAGGATTTGCTCCTGAATGCCGAGTGGAACAAACCAAAAGATAGAACAGTCAACCTACACAGACATCCTGCATTTTTCGGTCATTTTTCCGATGTGATTCACGATTGCTGTGGTTACTGCCCCGAAGCGACTACTGCGGAAGACGAAGAGGTCGCAGAAGTTGAGAATAAGATATACGTCAAGGGAGACATTACCTTTCTCAAGGACAATCCAGGGCGCCAGGAGATTGGTAGCTTCAATCCCATCACTGAGACAGACTGGACTGGTAAGTTATATCCCCAATGTTCTGACCTCATTATTTCGTTAATTTTCATTGACTAACATGATACAAGAAATGGCATATGTCGGAAACACAGAAGCTCTTTGCCAAGCTATCGTCGATCATGACGTCGAGCAAGTGAAGGAGTGGCTGTCTCAAGACGGTTCCGACCCAAATCGCCGTGATTACACAGGGCGCACCCCGCTGCATTTGGCGACTATGAGTTCTACGCCAGAGATCGTTCAATGCTTGGTAGACCATGGAGCTCGACTAATTTCTCGTCTTGCGGATGGAAGAACTGCTCTCCATCTAGCTGCAGCGAGAGGAGATGTTGATATCATACGGATACTTCTTCATAAGAGTGAACAAAACGAAGAGGAAGAGACACGAAAGGAGAAGGACAAAAAGGCCAATCCCAATGAGATAAAAGATGACGACGATGGTGGTTCTGATGATTCTGAAGATGCTGATATGGTTAGCAATTCTTCTGACAGCCTTGATGGTGATAACACCTCATATGCGACGGGCTCATTTGTGAATGTGAATAAACGGTCTGAAGACGCATCACCTGGCGATATTCCGGAAGATGGAACCGACTTAGAACCTGACATTTATGATGTCAACATTCTCGCATGGGATAACCACACATCGCCTCTCCATCTGGCTATCGTCAATGGTCATGTTGCAGCTGTTGAAGAGCTCGTCTCATCTTTCGGTGCGGACGCACTCCTGCCTATCAAATTATTAAATCATCATGACAAATCTCCACGAGCTGCCATTCTTACCCTGGTCTTGGCTCTCCGTTTGCCAATTGAGCAGGCCAAGGAGATGACAGTAAAGCTTCTGCAACTCGGAGCTTCTCCTGCCCAGGCAGACTTGAACCAACACACGGCTTTGCATTATTTTTCTGCATTCGAAGAATATACAGATATTCTGGACGTCTTCCTTCAACATGACCAACCTTCAGTTCAAAGAGCACTTGACTTTGTCGCTCTTACTCACCATGCCTCCAATGTCAAATCCCCCTTGAAGACGGCGATCGAGCACAAAAATGTTGTTGGTGCTTTGAAACTTTTGGAAGCGGGCGCGAAACCAGAGATCCAGTACGAAGACTATATCAAGCAAGCCCAGATAGCAGTGCCCTATTTGAGGAATAGGTCCTCGGAAAGCAACCAGAACAACTTCTCAGCTAGTGTTGAGCAGCCCATCATCACCGCCGTTCAGAATCATCTTCCAAGTGTCGCTATTGAATTATTAGCTTCCGGGGCAGATGCCAACACGCTCAGCATACCCGGACATACCGCTCTGATTCGTGATACTTGGCAAGGAACTGGTACGGCACTGTTGGACTGTGTGCAGGAGAGACTCGCGCACTTACGCCAATACAACGGGGGCAGAATTCAATCAAAACCGCCCACGCCCTTACATCTGGAAGATAGCACGTATTTGAAAGAATTTTCTGAGGATACCTATCAGATGTGGGTTGCGTCAAGAGCTTTGAGAGCAGAAAGAGCCAGATACAAGACCGAGAAAGAAGAATATGATCGGTTGCTGAAAAACGCAGGCAATCGAAAGGGCTTAGAAGAAAAGAAAGCCGTGATAGATGATCTGACGAATGAATACCAGGCACTGGAAACTATGTTGATTGAAAAAGGTGCAAAGAAGTTTGTGGAGTTACACCCACAGAAAAACAAACCTCCTCAAAGGCCGAATAACTCTCACAATCGTCAACCAGCCAACTCCCAAGCTTTCAAGATCAAATTTACGTTTCAAGCCCCGGATCTGACGGACGCGAAGAAGGAAGGATACATTCAACTGTAAGTGAACTTGTGAAGAGAATCCTTTGACTGTTATTAACTCTACCAATTAACAGGTTTGAGGCAGCTTGGAAGGGGGATCTCGATACCATAAAAGCGATGACACTCGACATGTGGGGACCGGAAAGGCAATTCTTTCCTCTTGAAATTTGGGTCCCTGACAGAAACAACCTTTCTCCATTCAACATTGCAATTATGCAAGGACATCTTAGTCTTGCAAGATCAATAATCTCCATAGCTAAAGCACAGTACAAGCCCCCGAAAGAGGAAACCGAAGAAAGGTTTACTCTTGATATCGGTGGTGGGGAAAATTCCGATTGCGATTCCGACTCCGGGTCAGTTGACGACGATAGCTCGAATGAAATTCGGGTTAGGCGACATATCATTGACGACCGGTTTACGATTGAAAATGTGGGCGAAGTGAAAACCCAAGTCGAAAGTCAGGTCCCACCACAAAGAATTTTATATCAATTATGTCCGGCGCACGCATTCATCGAGAAGGAAAAACGCCAAGAGGAGCGCCCAGAAGGTGTTGTCGACTATGCCATCTGCAAAAATGATGCAAAGCTTCTGAAATTTCTTTTGGAACTCGGCAACGAATTATCACCCAAATCCTCTCAAGATACCAGTGATTCTATATATGCTGTTACGGATCAAACATTCCAGATGGCCATGAGACTTGGCCATCTTGACTGCTTGAAAGAGCTCATCAGGTGTGTTGGAACAGGTATTCCTCTCGACAAGCTGGTGGAGAAAAGTGGTGTGGTCACCAAAGAGAAACCAACTTACTACCAAGGTCTATCTATACATGGCGAGAAACGTGCAGATTGGGCGGCAGCGAGCAGAGGAACTGTTATCACCCGACCGGAAGACAGACATCCACCCCTTCTACTAGCTGCATACCAAGGCAATCTCGAATCAGTTGAATGGTTCCTTGGCACTGCTCCTGGTCGGTATTATGAGCAGTTTGCTCAAACTCACAAACATGAGAAACAAGTGCAGAAGCTGGCGCAGATAGCCGGCGGTTTCACGCATTCCATTACAAACTGGCTTTTCTCGAGGCGTATGTGACTCTTTCATATGTCAAAATTTATATTATACTAAAAAGTAATTTTCTACAGGTGACCTGGTCCTTCATTGCGCCATTATGTCCAATTCAACCGATGAATCCATCCGACTGGTTAGATATCTCGTGGAACAAATGCCTCACTGCCTCTCCGTGAAATCCGTGGAGGGATACACTCCATTAGCACTCGCGTTTCGCTTACATCGCGTTGAATTTGCAAAAATACTCATTCAAGCGGGCGCCGATCAAACCGCTCGAGACAAGCACGGCCACAATCTTCTGCATCTTTTGTTCTTCAAGACTCCACACGATGCGAAAAGTCTGGAGGTTTTTCAACAAATGCTCGACCTTGTGGATCCGTTGCTCATTCCGTCCATGCTTGTGGAGCGCTCCTCTCTCCATCCGGGCTCAGTGACCCCCTTCTCTCAGTGGATTAATTCTCAGCGGGTTATACATTTTCATTTGAACCAACCTCATGTTAATGACGAGCCAGAGGCTAGACTCGCCATTGTTCGAAAGATCCTGGACTTTGCTGAGGGAACCGGCCAAAAACACTTGGAAGTTCTGAATGGTGCTGGGAACTCGGTCGTCCACGACGCAGTCCGATTCCAAATGCCAAAAGCACTTGGGCTGATCCTCGAGCGTCGTCCAGATTTGCTACATCTTGAAAACGCAACTGGCTCTACGCCAAAAGAACTTTCGGAGACTGCATGGGTTCGCGATGTTACCAGAGATCCACCAAATCTGAATATCAATAACCATCACTGGCAAAACAACCACTCGCTAAATGAATGCGTTGTTTGTCGGCAACCCGAAACTTTTGTAGAGGAGAATGTGAAAGCCAAGCACAACAAGCTACCTAGTCAAGGCGTCTACGAAGTCTGCCGCGATTGGGCTTTGGATGAACGAACAAGCAAGAAGAGAAAACTGGTCACATTGTTCGACGCGAACGAAGTCGCCAAGAGGCTTGCTGCGCAAAACACGCGGAGAACAGCTCGGCATTATGGTAGAGAAGAAAATGAAGCAGATGATGAGCAAGACGAAGTGACGGCCTGGTTACAAGCATCTCGTGTAGATTAGTGGAGTTTTTGTGTTTTGGGGATTTATTCATTCCTAACGCAAACGTATTACGCTTAACATTTTTGGGTAAATAGAATCAATTTGTTTTACTTCAATCCCTCAACGTGCAAAAACAGGCCCATAATATTCCAGAAATTAGGGCTAACCCGGAGGCAAATACTAATTCCCAAAAAGGAAATTTTCAAGGGGAGACCTCGCTCGACCGATGCTCCGCACCACAACAGGAAAACCCCGGCGGAGAAAACAACTAACCCAAAAGCGTTTCTTTCGGAATTATCGGTTCTTCACTAGCCAGGGACATTTTATAGCTTTTGTGGCTAACCTTGAGTGTGACAAGGTTTAAGAGAATGCAAATATGCCGGTGAAGATTTGAGTTGATCCCCCGCATTTCGGTACGTTTATTCTAACCGTTGACCCCGCAAACTTTCCATTATTTTGGAGCTCAATATATGAACATGAAAAAGGTGCATATGGAGATGTGGAAATACTCTCCACCGGGATGTGACTTTTGATCCACATGTTTTGCATTTAAAATGCCGAGAAAAACAAGACAACAGGAGCATTGAAGATTATAAATAAGGGCAAGACGACAGAGCCTGCCGACTTAAACATTGACCAACAACGCCAATGTCCAATATTTCGTGAATACCATCAAGAAACCTACAAAATTGGTAACCATGCGGTCTTCAATCCTCGCCCAACTCACCATCGTGGGCGCCAGCTTGGCAAACCCAGTACAAAAGAGAGATTCCGTGACTGCTCAAGTAAACTTCTCCAACAACACCGGAACCCCTCAACACTTGGCGTCAGGGCTGTTGTATGGAGTTCCGGATACTTTGGACCAAATCCCGGTATGCCAGAACCCAAAACTTTTGGGGAATATGCAGAAACTAAACGGTGAAAAAGTCTACATTTTACACAAACATCGGCTACAAGTACGAACGAGCCGGTGGCGCCCAAATCCCCGCTCCTGGGCGCGGCTGGATCTGGGGACTTACCGAATACAAAGTACGCTTTACGTCACTCCTATTTTCAAATCTGACTCTAATTCTCACATCCATTCAGAACAGATTCGCCTCCGCACTATCCAACTACAAAACCGCGCGTGAATACGACGCGAGTTTTATTTTCCTGATTCATGACTTGTGGGGAGCAGATGGCACGCAAAACTCGTCTGCGCCGTATCCCGGGGATAATGGAGACTGGACCAGCTGGGACGATTATCTGGCGCAATTGTTCTCGGATATCAACAGCAATGATATGACAAGTGGTTTGGTTATTGATATTTGGAATGAGCCAGATGGCGCCGGATTTTGGAACCGAGAGCAGTCGCAGTATTTGGAGATGTGGGGGAGGACGTATGCTAAGTTCAGGTTGGTTTCTTCTTTCTTCCTTCCCTTCCTTCTTTTCATTTCATCTAGAACATGAGTTGATGATATAAATTAGAGCCGAATTCGGTACAGAAGTCCTCCTCTCCGGTCCCGCATCTGCCGGCGAACCCCTCTCCAGCAACACATGGTGGGAAGCATGGGCATCATTCGTAGCCAGCAACAACAGCATTCCCGACCAGTACGCATGGCACATGGAAGGTGGTGGCGGTGATCTACTTTCCGCACAAGCAGGTCTCGTATACTGGCAGAACAAGTACGGCTTACCCGGGAAAACAATCAACATCAATGAATACGCCGTCTTCAATGAACAAGTACCTGCGGGGTCGGCATGGTGGATCTCCCAGCTTGAGAGAATCAACGCCTTTGGACTGCGCGGAAACTGGCTTAGTGGGTACCAGCTACATGATTTCATGGCCTCGTTGCTGTCGAAGCCCAACGCGGATACGAGCGGGTACTCGGCTACTGCGGCGGGGTATTATCCAAATGGTGATTATCAGGTTTATAAATACTATTACCAGAATATGACGGGACACCGAGTGGGCACGGTGCCGTCGACGGATCTCAAACTAGACGCCTACGCGACTGTTGGAAACGATGGGTATGCTCGTGTTCTTGTTGGCGTGCGCATCACCGAGGGTACCTGGGAGTTGCAGTTGAACGATCTTTCGTCTTTGGGGCTGGCATCGAGCGGGACTTTGAATGTGCATACTTGGGGATTCCCGGTGGCTGGCGATGCGCATTACGGCGAGGTGGATGGACCGACTGATCTGGGTTGGTATGGCCATGCATACTCGGGCAATACTGTTACGTTTCCGGTCTATCAGACGGATACGACGACCGCGTATGCATTTGAATTTGCTATTTAGTCTATAATTTATGCTGGATAGGTCGCCGTATGGTGGCAAGTTGAATGAACAAAGGTCTGACGCAATAAACGCTCCTTTAATGTAGGGCAGTATACTAATACATACTGCCTCATGACACCCTTCGGTCATGTCTGATAACTTTCACGGTAGGCCACACCTGCAACAACACTGCCGCAACCATCATAGAGCCTCCAAACACCTGCGCCTTCCAAAACTCGCCCGTCTCAAGATTGACCAAAGCCCCTGCAATCGGTGTTCCTGCAAGCCCTCCAAAGGAACTAATCCCCCACATCATACCAAGTCTAGTTCCGATAAAATGCATATCCGGACAAAGTATTGGATGCGCAATGATACTCGTTGGCGCAGTGACGAGAATTCCAGTAAGAAACCCCCAGTAGCACAGCCAGACTATAAACCCGGCTGTGCTGGTGATTGCGAGCCAAGTAAACAGTGCCAACGCAGAGCCAGCGGTGGAAAAGACGAGGACGTAAATCGGTTTGATGATCTTCTTGTCTCGTTTTGAAATGTTTAATATCATGTACGGAATTGTTCGGCCAAACGTCGATGCGCCGTTGATGATAGCAAGCATGTAGAAAGACAGGTCTTTATCAACGTGTAAACGCGACGTTCGTGCGTAGGTCGGGACGTAGAATATCGGGATATAATACGCGAGCATCACGCAGGTCAGGCTGACGGAGAAGAGCATGAATGTGGGTTCGACAAATGCCCGACGGTCGATGAGACTACGTCGGGTTGGCGCTGCACGACCGGGACGCCGACAGAGGATAATGCAGATTAGCAGCGCTAGACACAGAGTAATGAATGCGATGATGCGAACTGTCCATGGAAATCCTATCTTGGGCTGTAGACGACGGAACAGAATGGGATAGATCACACTTCCGATGCTGGACCCGATTGAGGCAAGACCGATTGCAATCGGCCGTTTGTCCATGTTGAAATTAGACGATATCACAGCAAGCGACGGAATATATGCTATACCGCCTCCTATTCCGACGCAAAAGCCTTGGGCCAGGAGAACCTACCACTTTCAATTAGCATGAGCTACGAAACAAACCGAGGGAGACATACCTGGTAGTAGCTCGTCGCCAAGCTGGTCATCATCATACCAAAGACAGTGAGAAAGCAGCCGACGATCATCAGCGGCCGCACATAGCCTGCATCCACCAGAGGACCAGTAAATACACCGAGCAGGACGATAAAAGTTGCCTGCGCGCTGCCCACCCATGAAAGAGCCGAGGGCGAGACTGTTGGCAGCAAGACGGTCTGGTAATACTCTTGAAAAGCGCCGTATGTACTCAGAAGGCCCCTTTACTCATGTTAGATAAAAGATGCACGCAAAACAGATGATAGCTTACCAAGAGTTAACAAAGACACAGAACCCGGCCACAACGGTCAGCCATTTTTCGAAGCTGCTGTTGGCAACCAGCGCCTTTTCATTGCTGGCGACATCTTCCACGGCTGTTGAACTGTTATTGTGCTCCGGAGATGCTAAATTAGGGCTTGTCTCTGTTTTTACCGCCATCGCAACGCCATGGGAGGGGTTGAGACATTTAAATAAGAGTTAAATTTTATGACAAGCCCAACTGCTCTAAAATATTATTGCGGAGACAGCCGTCATAACGCCATTCTCCCCGAGGTGGGGATCCTGGACGCTGAGAGCCGGGCCGGCTCCAGCTGTGAACTGCCGATTCGACCTGAACGTTCCCTAAACCCGTTTAGATGTCGTATTCCTTAGTTGCAGCTGAATTATGTGTCATGGATTGGTTTAAAGCGCATGTCGAGCTTTCCCCGCATGCGCATAAATGTCCGAGAAGGAACAGGTTCCGCGTGGCATGAAATATTGAATTATTGAATATACACGTGGTGACAGCAAATATCCTCCGTCTAAGTTTTCACTCATCCACGCTCGTACTCGCTCTTGAACTCTTCATAGTAATGTGACATTTCCGTGCCTGCTTTCTCGTATCCACACTTGACATAGAATCCTTCGTTTCGCGGGGCGCAGTCGAGAATCGTCTTGTAGCAGCCCACGGCCACGGCGATGGAGTCCAGCGTGTTGATCAGCTTCTGGCCAAAGTGTTTTCCCTGGTGGTCCTTTGCGATGGAGATGTCTTCGATATGGCCTATGGATGCGAGATTGTGAATACTATAATCGAGTTAATAGTTGCGAGGCAGAAAAAGAAAGAAAACGCAGACAATTTCTTCTCAACCACCACCGTCCCCGTGCCGACAATGCGGTCCGTCGCATCGACAATGACAACGCAGTAATACCAGCCCTGGCCATGGGCCTTTTGCCAGTCGAAGCGCTCGTTAAACCTTTCCTCCGTGATGTCGCCGGTCCAGGTGAGATCTTGGAGGCATTGGAAGAAGCCCCGGTGGTAGTCGTCGCGCGCCAGCGGGCGGATCGTGTACCCCGCGGGATAGAGCGCCTTGATCTCGGGCGAGATGACGGCGGGGTCGAAGATGAAGTCTGTCATCTCTACGAAGAGGTAGGTATGGACAGACAATGCGAAGAGAAAACAAAATCCAAATAAAAAGCGAAGCTCCAAGGCAGACGCGAAAACCCCGCCGTACCCCATATTCCAAATGCGGTATAGTGGCTGTTTCCCTATCAATTGTTTAGCATTGAATTGTCGTAGAAAACGTAGAAAATGCATTAATTGGTATCTAGATTGCAAAACATAAACCGTGGACAAAGTCTGCTGAATAAAACAAAATCACAGCTTCACAACCAGCTTCTTCGCCGACACCCCCCTTCTCTGTAGATCCAACGCCTGCTGCACATCCTCCAGCGAGTGGCCAACAACGTCAGGCTCTGGGGCAGCAATATAGCTCTTTTCAGCCAGAGCTTTGGGGAGAAACTCTCCAAATATGGCGTTTCCCAAATCCGTCTTCTTCAGATCGCTACCCCATACAAACTTGCCGCTGACCCCGGTCCTCATCTTCTTGTAGCGCACTGACAGATTCGTCGAAATCATGTCAAATGAAAGGCGCGCAATAGTCAAAAAACCAACACCCCCTTCTGATGGGAGGTTTGCGCCGCCAATCTCAGTTACAAATTTGTTGCCCTTGGTTGTGGCCAGGATGTCGATGCAGAGGCCCACGGAATTCTCCCCGATGGCCATGGCACCAGCCACATCCTTGTCGCTCAGGGCGTCGACGATATCCTTGACGACGGTTTTTGAGTTGTAATCAAACACCTGGCTAGCACCGAGTTTCTTCACGTACTCGAAATTCCGTGGAGACGAGGTCGAAAACACTTCGTAGCCTGCAGCGGCCGCCAGCTGCACGGCGTTGCTTCCCACACTGGTCGAGCCACCCCAGATCAGGACTGCTTTTCCCGTTGGGCCCTTTGAGGGGATCGTAGGCCATTGCAGATTCAGGAAGTCTTCCAAAAACAGACCGGACGCGGCCGTGGCCAGCCCTAGCGGCAGAACAGCGGCGTTTTCATACGGCAGATCCGCGGGGATTTGCGACGCCAGGTTCTCCACAGCAATGGAATAATTCTGAAAAGCGCCCTCGGCATGATTATTTCGGTCTGGATCGAGGCCCGTCGACACGGCCAGCACGCGGTCTCCTACAGCGAATCGAGTGATTTCACTGCCCACTTCAACCACTTCGCCCGCCATGTCAGCGCCGAAAATGGCCGGGTATGTGATCCAGGGAAAGCCCAAGTGGCCGACCAGCTGGAGCATCCAGTCCACGGGGTTGATGGCCACAGCGGCATTCTTTATGACGATTTCGTTTGCTTTGGGTGTTGGGTAGGGCGCGGACTTGACGACCAGCGGCGTGGCGTTTTTCTGCGTGATCCACGCGGCTTGGTTGGTGGGCAGTATCGCCATTGTATAGAATGTATTTTTGAGATATGGATGGGTCGAGGTTGTATTAGTATGTGGCACTTATTTAGATGGACGTGCTTGATAATAGAAGGGCAGAGGCATTATATATAGATTCATTCCCGGCGATGACTGGTGAAGTTGAAAAAAATGCCATCATCGCCAAGGATCGTCCGACTGGTCAGCCGGCGATTGGAATTTCCCGACCACATTATTAATTAAACTTATCTCCTACTGCTTATTAAATCATGATTGCGCCCAGTGGGCTTTTAACGATCTAAACCCGTAGTTGGAAGTACACGAAGCATTGCTTAAATTCATAACCCACTGTGCGCACTCTCTGGACTCTTCGGCGTAATTCGGGATCCCCGCACAGTGTTTAATGTCGCCATAAAATTATTATTATTATATGATAAACAGTAAAATACTATTATCCTTTTCTACGTGAATATCAAAACGAGACATAGGAGTGAAAGTATCGTAAAATTTCCTTTTCGGGGAATTCGGGCGGACTTAGACTGCACCGGCAAATCACGGTATCTCCGGCGCAAAAAATACGAGACCATTACAACTGCTCGAGCCGGACTAAAGTATTTGGAGTAACTTTTGATGAATTTCTTATCACAAAGCCGCATAGCTACTAATGTCTATTCTCCACCAGAGACACAGTGATATTTATTGTGATGTTAATCTGCACCAATTTTATTCATGAAAAGTATCAAGGTAGTCGCTAGATAGTCACAGCTGACCTATGAATCAGAAGCTGTAATACTTATGTGACTCTATGCACAGGCATGCGGTGAAGTAAAGGCAAACGCCACAATCGCCATACATATGTAGTCGGCCGCGATTACAATTTTCCCAACCACATTGAACTTATCTGCTACTGCTTAATATTACTCATTGTTGCACTATTGTTTTACAGTGAGCTTTTAGCTATGTACATCAATTGATAAGTTAAAAGTATATGAACCATGACTTAGCTTCCTAACTAATATTAGGCGATATCTGCACGCTTTTCATCCTTATATTTACACATAAGCTTTGATGATCGCGGAACGTAGTGTTGCGAGTATTAGTACGAGTTACTTTTCAAAGATAAAAG
The DNA here is from genome assembly GCA_037040535.1 of Talaromyces sp. P118-02. NCBI lineage: Eukaryota > Fungi > Ascomycota > Eurotiomycetes > Eurotiales > Trichocomaceae > Talaromyces > Talaromyces sp. P118-02. The sequence continues at coordinate 129,195 of JAXQGY010000892.1, forward strand.
CAAAAATAAAGCTGATTGGTAAATCAGTTGGACCATTTTCCTTTTTTGGAATAAATCAGCCTTGCATGTGAGTTGCCAATAATATTCTTATAATCTAAGCTCACTGGATCTTCTTTAATCTGGTTAATGCAGCTTTGCGGATCATATCTACCAAACCCTCCCCTCCACCCCTCCTATGTAGCCATCAAGGTGGTGCTTCGCCTGCCCTTGTAATATTGTAGCATTGGCCGCAATTTGCAACCCGGTTAAACTATAAACTTTTGAAGCAATGGGTGTCTGAAAATTCGGGTAATCTGTTAATAATTGTCGTGTATACATTACTGCTCCGGACCTGCTCTTTGATACAGCAACAGGAGCAATTTTATCTCACAGCATTTGACTTTGATTGACCAGCTATCCCACCACGTGGACAAATCATGTTGGACTACGTATAGTTACCCGCAATGTACTCCATAACTCTGATGTGTGCCTAAGACTAGGTGGTGTAGCCCTAGTATTTCCCTGATTCTAAACATTATGTATCATATACTGAGCTTTGGCCACTGGTGGGGTAACGTGGTTGTGATCATCATCTAGGTTGGTCAGTAGGGTGTCCTCTATCAATGATGTACATACGCTAGTAGGTGATGTGGCGTTTCTGTCCTCACGCAGCCAGCTGGCGCCCATATTCTATTATAAATATTAGTTCCTTACCACATTTCATGCTCCCACGAAGTACATGTATCTACTCAGCGTGAGAAACTGATAGTCCATCATTCTGACATCTCTTAGCCGCCTGTCCGCTCTTGATATCTTGACATCTTGATCATCCAAGAAAATGAACACATCTGCAATAGAAGACGAAAAATTCCCGCACTCAGAACTTCTAGATCGAAGGTGGTGGGCTGATAATCCGTCATGTGTTATCAGGATACCACCACGGATCAACAAGTATAGCCAACGGGCTGACGATGCAACCATTCAATTCCATATAGACGCGGTTGGCAAGGACAACGTCGGGGCTGTCGATGGTAGCTTGACGGTTTCAGGGAACATGAATGCGCTGCTCTATCCAGAGTGCCTTCCTGACAGAATGGCCGCCGTAGCATATCTAACTGAGAGCGTTTTCTTTTGGGATGGTAAGGTTACAATCTTCTCAGAAAATAACATTACTTACAGATAATAGATGTCAATGTTCCAGAACCAGACGAGGTAAGTGTAATTGTTTCTTCTAATTGACCATTTTATTATCTTTCACTGACGGGATGTATGCCAAAGATGCTTGTGAAAGAATCCGAGCCGAACAATCGCAAGGAGTTAGACATTTTCCAAAGGACTGACATCAAAGCCAGACTTAAACAGACCTTCTCCAAAGGAGTAGCTATAGTAAATGAGATTGACCCTGTCTTGGGGCCGGAAGTGTTCGAAACATGGAAAGCTTGGAGACTGGCTGAGACGAACATTCAGAGCAAGTTTGAGGAATACAAAAGCCTTGATGAATACGTCGAAGCTCGTATCCATGACATCGGATACCCGTATATTCACAAGTCTGGATTTTTGAGTCTTCCACTAACTTTTACCATTTATTAGATGCGTTGTCGCTTTCGGAAAATTCGCGTGTAACCTGCGCATCAGCCCCGATGAGGAGGCTGTAGCCCACCAGATTGCCTCGCCTCTGCGGGTGCACGGAGTTTTTGCGAATGACTATCTTTCTTGGTCTAAGGAGTTGAAGGCTCACGAGGATAGTGGCGGAAAGATCCCGATTATCAACGCAGTCATGGTACTGAGGCGTTTGGAAGGGCTCTCCGTGGAGGAGGCCAGAGAACGACTGCGGGAGAAATGCTTCGAGATGGATGCAGAGTACTGCCGTCGCAAGGAGGAATACTTCCATGACAATGCTCACCTCGGCCTTTCTCCTGTTATGGTCAAATATCTCCATTACTATGAGCAATATGCCACGGGAAATGTAATGTGGGGAATGACCTCTTTCCGACACAACGCTCCTGGAGGCGACGGGTACCGTGCGTATTATCAAAAACGGCTCCAAGAGGGAGCGATATTCTTTGATGATTGTACTCAGTCCAAGCATATTCTGACTGGTCAGTATGAGGTTCAGTACCACACAACCAAGAAGCAAGAAGGTAGTAGTCGATTTTGCGATGTTATGTGAAGTTTGGGGGGGAGGTGTTCGGGATTGGGCCTACGATTGCATAGCAATGTACTGGTATAACTGACCTATGTCAACAAATATATCACCTCTTTATCTGTCGAAATACCCCCATTCTAATAACTGGTGTTTTCGGTCGAACTTGTGCTTGAAAAATAAAAACTTTCATTTCAAATGTATCAATAGATGCTACTCATAAAAAAATTAGCTCAGTATATCTCCATGGCAATCCGCCTATCTATATTTCAAATTAAATCAAATCGGCTGCTTGCGAAGTTCAAACAGCCCCATCTATAAATGCAGTAGATATATGTGTATATATGTTCATAACATAGACCTGAAGTCTACACCGGAACAATCGAAAGCACACCTCCCGCCAGCAAAACACCCATCCCAAGCGTCACATACATCCACGGCAATTTCGGATCAACCGTAAGCGGCGAGACCGTCATCGCGAGTATCGCGCCCACCGAGGCCGACGACATGTACAACGCAATAACAATCGACTTCATCGCCTTTGGCGCAGCGGCATATGCATACTCGACGCCCGCGACGGCCGCGAAAGCCTCGGCGATGGCGATGAATAGGTACGATGGGGCCTGCCAGAAGACAGAGATGCTGTTGGGTACGTTTCCGTCGAGACAATCTGCGGAACGCGGGTGGTCGAAGCAGGGAGGGGAGAGGTAGATCTTGTGCTGGACGAGCGCGGCGTATAGCATGGCGATACCGCATATGACGAATCCGAGTTTGACGCGGTCGGCTGCTAGTAAGGAAGCGCCTAGCTTGCGGAGGAAGGGGAAGATGAGGCGGTCCAGAGTGGGAAGCAAGATCAAAACAGAGACTGGGTCGATGGCGGTCATGATGTCGTTGGGGATGCCGTGGGTTTCCATGGTTGCAGCTTGCGAGATGAAGTTTGTCAGGTATTGCGTGTAGGCTGCCCAGAAGAAAGGATACAGGACAAAAACTTTGGATGCCACCAAAGTATTGCGGATGTCGTCGACGAATTTGTCGTCCCACGGCAGTCTTTCGGCGGGGTCTTCTTCGTCTTGGAATGAAGGGCGCGCATGGTTGAAATTGCCTCTGTTTTTGAGAGTGATCCATAACACTCGTCCGGCATTGAATAGCAAGGACTTGTCTGGCGGGTGGCTCACATATCGGTCTTTGCTTGCTATAATAATGACTAGTCCGATGAAAAAGGCAACCAGAGGCAAAGCAAAAGCCGCGGTGAATCCATAGTACTTTTCGACCGGCGTAGTGACCATGGATGTAACAGAGCCGATGTTGACGTAGATGAAAAAGGTCGTAAAGATTCTTCCAAAATATTAGCGAGATTTCAAAATAAAATAGAAGTGAGTGAAATACCTTTGCAGGGTCAAGTCCTTGTCCACTACAACCTTCTCCCCCGACTTCAAAACGCGCACAGCTCCTTTGGGGCCGGTATATTGCTCCGCAATCAGCGAGTTTACATTTGTCTTGATGCCCCCTGTGCCGATTCCTATCAAAAGCAAGGACAGCAACATTCCCGGAAACGCCAGTTCTCGGTCATGCGCGACTGGCAGAGACGAAAGCACCAATACACTCAGTCCACAAATGTAAATCAGAGACGCATAAGTAATCGTCCGCAGTCTTCCGAGATACTGTTCAGCAACCACAGCGCCCACCACCGGCGTCACAAAACACCACATGATGAAGCTCAGATTGACTATGGTGGCATACGCCTGGCCGAGGCCTGTATCTTCATTAGCAAGGAAACCCGAAACATAAAACGATGAACGCACCGATTCCGCCCGGCCGCAAAGGGTCGTCGCGCGGGTTCTGCACGTAATTCTGCAACGGCGCGGCCATGCCGAAAAACGCGAATCGCTCGCACGCCTCGATTGTCGCGATGATCCAGACATTGAGGGGGAGAGAATCGGCGACGCGGCGCAAGCCATGCAGTGACTGGTCTTGCTGGTCGGTCGCAGAATCTCCATTCTCCGTGCCGTATGTATATACATTTTGTGACGCGCTGTCGCCGGTACTGCTATTCAGGAGCGGAGTGCGACTTGTCGCAGACTCCTCCTGGTCGAGCATGTTGTCTCTGTATAACAAGAAGCTGTGAGAGATATGTGAGGGGTGGTTGGAGGTTCAGCTTGACGTCCGGCTGCCGATCTGCGCCGGGCTAACCGGATTGTTAGACGCGCTTATCTCGAAGCATTTAGTGAGCTGTCAACTGTCCACTGGCAGCTGCCATTCTGGAGAAGTGTTGGTCTGATCGTTGCATATCTGTATTTGTTCCGGACATAGTACGGAGTAAGTAGCAAGAAATAATGCCTGTACGAATTTACGAAGCACCCGCAGACAGACTCGGACGCCGAAAGCCAATGGATCAATCCAATGCTTTGCCCACGGCAAATTAACTACTAACTCTAATAAGCAGCTCCTATCGCCAATCTTAACCTGTCAACCAAACCATCGCCGCTGCAGCCTGCAAAAGCCCTAAGCGAGGCGCCCATCCGGGCCGCTGATTGGGTGGAATACGCCACGGTTTCAGGCACCGACTCTGGCTGCCTGGAGGAGGCTCAACTGATCGGAGCATAAAAGTGGCCCGGGTCCAGCTTTTTATTTTTGAAAATATACAAGTATCTATAACTGTACAGTTTTGTGGATAGTACAACCATGACCAAACGCGCCAGCAGCCCCGACAGCCACGACCCCCGCCGGCGCGTCAAGCCAACACTGGTCGACTGGACCAAATTCCGCATCACGAATATCGCCGACGGCGAAACCGTGTATCAGACTTGCCTCTTGCTCGATGGCGAATCGCCTGCGCAAGAGCAACTAGGCAACAACACCAATTATGTGTCTGTCTCAGTGACCGACGAGCTAAGCAACCAGACCCCAAGTGCGCAAACCTGGCCTGTTGCGGGCCACGGCCAGTGGAAAGCGCTGGTCATGCTGGCACCAGGAGTCAACAAGCTCGTCCTCAAACTACACAGCCCCAAAGACGTGTCCGACACAATCGAAATAAGCGTCACGTATCAACCGCTACTCCAGCTACCGCCTCTGCATCTGGCGGTACTAGTAGCCAAGGACTCGCCCCTGCTGATAGACTGCCCACCAGCCAAGTACGGCTCTATATCCACCGCACACAGCAGCATCAACGCCGCCATCGCAAAATTCCGCGTCGCGGCGTACATGTGGCAAGCCCTTACGGCCGAGGATATGCGCCAAAAGGGGTTTGGACGACGCTCGTTTCGGCTGGACGAGGAATGGACGCAGAACACTACACGACAAACGACACACCAAGCAGCACACAATGTGCCGGCTAGCAGCATGCGCTGCGTCGCCAAGGTACATATCGTGCGGAGCGAAAAGACAGTAGCCCAGCTCCGCGACGCCAATGTCGCTCAGCAAAACCCGAGTGCACGAAAAAGGGATGCATTGCACGAGTACTTTGAAGCAGCCCTCAAAGGGCAGGGTGCGCCGTTTAACGCGAGCTGCCAACCCGTTGTCGCAGGCATGATCTTGGATTCGCACTATGATCCCGAACGCGCACTGATTCTGGGCCATGCGGCGCTGGGCTGCCACAAACCCAACGGTATATCGCTGGGCATATTCGGCAGCCATCTCGCGTACTCGTGGCCGCGGTTCATGGAGGAAATCCCGGAGTGTCTGATGGACCCAACACCGACGGGCGATATGGTTGGCAATGATAATGGCGAATGCGACACCATGCGCGGCGCGTGTTTTGTCGGCCAAGGCGCGTTTTTGCATGAGGTTGGACATGCGTTTGGCGCAAATCATACGAGTGGGATTATGGCTCGCGGGTACAGCAAACACTGGGGGCGCAACTTCATTGCCAGCAGCCACAAAGACAATGAGGCGAAATGGGATCTGCGAGATGTGCTCAAGTTCAAACTGTTGCCACACTTTCGACTTCCGGGCGACCAGCAGGAGGTCATGACGGCCGAGTTCAAAAACGCTTATATCACCATCGAGGGCATTCCAGACATCGACGACGACGGCAGCGAGATCGAAAACGCCGGTCTCAGAATATCCTGTCCTGCAGGCCTTGCCCAAGTCAGTACTACGCACGGCGACGAGAAGAAAACATTCAACTTCACGACCGACAACGCAGACCCGCCAAAAGAGTTCTTATTCAACGACATCCACGAACAATACAGTCCCGAACAGCCACTCAAAATCGAGGTTTGGGGCATGAACGGCAAGGAGCGCGTCGTCGATGCATGGAAGCTCCTCAAGCGAGGGAACCAGTTCATACGTATCCCTCATAGCAGCATAATCCTGCAGAAACAGTCTGCTCGATCAGAAGGGCTCGAGGAGAACGACGACGATGAGGAGAGCTTCATACCATGGGCATTCTTGCTGCGTGAGCGTGGGCCCGATGGAAATCTGCATCGCGCGACATCGATTGATTTGCGTGTTGGATGTACCATGGACGGCGCGAGGGTGTATTTCAGCGACGGGCACTATGCAAACTGCGGACCGATGATGCTGCACGGGTCCCGACACGAGTTTGGCGGACATGCTTCTGAGCGCCGTGACATACCGGAGGGAGTCACCGTGAAAAAAGTCCAGCTTGCCACCGAAAGTCAGGGATGGGGGAGTTTGTCGGGGATCCGAATGACGTTGAGCAATGGGCAAGTCTGGGGAGAGCTGAACTCAGACGAGGACGCCGAAAGTGTGGTGGCTCTGCAAGCCAGCGAAGGGGATGTTATTGTTGGGTTTTATGGGCAGAGTGATCAGCACTCTGGGTTCACGTATGAGTTTGGCATTTTGACGGCGCCGGAGGGTGTTGAGTTGCCGGAGCAGGTTTATGATATGCCAGAGCTGAAGAATTCTTCCTGAAGCACAAGTCTCCTAGTTAGTAACGGTCAGTATGGTATAGTGAACAGAGGTTTCTTCGGCATGTAATGCAACATAGTGCACGGGTATATTCAAACAAATCAAGCAAGCTAACAAGCACGTTTTCTATCTACATACATGTCCAAAACTAAAACCCAGCCTCTTCGAATACAGTACCTCTAGCCTGGATGAGAGCCGTCAGTTCGAGGATGAATTCGTACAAAACGACCACATTTGTCAGTATATGGCCCAGCGTCACTGTGTCTGTGTCTGTGTCTGTGTCTGCGTCTTCGGCCTCTGGCGGGGAGGGCTGGTTTTCTTCATCGTCGACGGCGGTGGATGTCTCGGTTGTGTTTCCCACGGTCGAGTTGCGCTCCGAGTCGCTGGCGATTAGACTTCCGGTCAAATTGTCGAGGCGGTATGGGCTGGCTAGTCGGCGACGAAGATCATCCACGACAATTGGACGGCGAGACGGGTCGCGAGAGTCTGGGGTCTGGATTGGCGGTTCCTGCAACGGAGAGCCGATCGTGCTTCGGGGCAGTGATCCGGGTGTCATGATAGACGAGGCAGTGTCTGAAAGGATATTGATAGGACGGCCTCGCGGAGAGAGCGGCGTCTGGTCAGGCTGCGCTGAACGAGAAGTGGGCGGCTGCGATGGTTGACGAGACGCGGCGTTTTCGTTTTCATCGTCCCCGTGCAACAGGTCACGACGAGCAGCGACGAGGACATTGAAATCAGGGATTTCTTTTTGCCATTGTTCAATCTGACCAAGTAACTTTCGGAGAGCCTTTGCAATTGGCGTGTTGTTTTCTTCAGACCAGATCGGTTCGGCAAGACCTCGTCTGATGGGTTCTAGGGGGTCGGCCTGTAGAGCCTCCGAGTTTTCATCTTCATCATCTTCGGCCGCAGCCACAGATGGACTTTCGTCCAGTCCATCTTCCTGGTATTCATATTTCGATGGATCGACCAAAAGCCACCCGTTCAAAGAAACGAGGTTAGAAGAGGCAAGACTGGCAATGACTTCAGTCAACCCCAAATTCACGCTAACGCTGTTGGAAAAAAAGTCGGCCATGAGGTTCAAAATCTCCTTGAATATGGGGTCGTCGGTGCGCACATCCAGTGGCTTGTCGGTGGGTCCATCCAAAATGCTGCTCTTTGGCGATGGGATGAACAGACGAGACTCGATAATGAGCGTGGCATCCTTGGAGTAGTTTTCGTATGAATCATTTAGCGACGGGTCGTCAAAGATAACAGTAGCCAGTGACATGAAGCTTTTTATCTCTGCATTCAGAGCGCCCACGCTGCGTTGCGGCCCTGACATGGGTTGTGCTGTTTTGATCAGTGACCCGGCAAAGGAATGATGTCTTCGTAGTATGACCGTCACAAGACGCAGTGTGGCGACAATGGTTTCCTTGTTGCGAGACTTGATGCTCATCAAGATCAAGTCTACTAAATTAAACAGGGACGGAGACGGACTCGGTCCAGACTTTTCTTCTGCAAAAGCAGCAAGGAGATCCAGCGACTTTCGCCGGCTAATGGACATGTGCTTGTTGTGTTTCTGTTGCGGAACCTCTATGACCGGTTCCTCAGCAATTGGAGACGCCAGTAGGAAATGAAGAGTGCGATGAACAAGGTCCGGCTGGTCGATCGACTCTAGTATCCTACAGAGATACGTCAAGACTGCTGATGTCGATCCTCCTTTTACGTCAGAAGACTCAAGAAGGGAAGGATATCTACGGATGTCAGCAAGCACCACAAAAAGAGAAGACAATCTTACAGTAGTTGCTGCAGGAACAAAACCTGAAAGTGGTCCAGCAGCGTATCGTTGACTTCTTTCGAGCGGCAATGGTCTATCGTATCCTGCCAAAACAGGAGATAGGATAAGAATGACTCAAAATCAGCACCAGTCGATGGTGGGATGTCATTTCGAATGTCATTCTCATCCGAGAGAGCGATTATTGTCGGGACATTTCCTTCTGCGAAAATGGGACGGATGTTTCTACACGCGTTAGCAACTAACAAGCTGCACAGGCGTGACTTGAGCCTACCGACTGAGTTGACTGTACGATGCGCCCAGGCCTGTGGCCATGAGCGTCGCCAGGTCGCTTTCTATCAGCCACTTCTCCAAAATCCTAGACCTCGTAGCCGTCTCAATCAGATATAACAAGCCCGTCCGGGCAAAATCACCCGTGCGACCCTCTCGATGAACGTAATCCACCAGTAGATAGAAAAGAGGAAAGTCGTCTTTCCGCGTGACTCCTGCAAACTGCTCGTCTTCCTCGAGCTCGCGCTCCGGCAGCTCCGGTTGCTTGGGTATAAACCACGCCGTCAGGATATTTGGCCGCAGGCGAATATTATTGGCAACCCCGAACAGCAACTCGACCAATCGCGACTCCACGTCCTCTGTGTACACGGCATTTCTCCGCACGAGATCGACCAGCGCGCGCGAGAAGACCCTATTGTCGACAATGCCGTCCACCTCGGCGTCGATCAAGGTGTTGAAGAACACGGTTGCGGAGCGGGCCAGTTCTTCGTCTCGGTACGTTAGGGCGAGCTTCGTCACCGTTACGAATATCTGCGAGGTTGATGCGTATGCCAGGCATGGATGCGGCGCGGGGCCTCGCGATTCATCGCTGAGGACATGGTTGAGACGGTCGATGCAGGTGCGCGCGTGGACCGCCGCGGCGACTTCGCTGGATGCCGAGTTGCTTGTTCGCCAGATTTGCTTGTACACGTCAGACTAGCTTTCTTGATATACAAAGAATCTGACTCACCTGGAGGGAGTTGCATGATCTCTTGAAGGCGGTCAACCGCTCAACAGCGGTGCTGGTTCGAGGGGTTTTGGAGGTGCGGGAGCCGCCGATGAGTCTCGACCACTTGGACAGATATTAGAGCAATTGACTACCACCACAGCCGGGCAACATGACTCACAAAATCCATTGTTCAAACGGCGCGTCCCCTCAGGATAATGGAGGCTCGGCGGGGAACGGGCGCCTTGAGGATCAATCGAGCTCACGGTGATCGTGATCGAGAGACTGGATGCGACTCCACTGGCCGCTGACGCTTAGCTTGGGCAGCGCTAGCCCGGAATGGCATAGCCTACGTCTACTATGAGGGTATGACAGCGTTGGACTTGCTCCCTATGATGTTCAATCATATCGGACATTTGCTTTATACTAAAGTAAAGTCTAGGAACAAAGGCTTGAATTGGCACCAAGTGTGAAGAATTCCACTGGGCCGTCGTGCTTTCTGGCATTGTGATACCTAAGTTTTGCTTCAAATGTTGTTGGCTTAGAAGGGAAGATGACTTTGATATAAAAGCTACTAAAGATTAACAAACCATGAATCCCAGGTTCAGACAACACCATACATCCAAGAAATCAAGAATCGTAATATCCGTGTTCGGTCTCAAAGAAGTCAATAGAATATAAGAAAAAAGGAGTACGGGGAGGCCCAATTCCCTGCAGGTTGCCGTTTACCCTAGAGGGTCAACCCTTCAAATGTTCAAATGTTGTAAATGTATATCTCAACACCACTTCAGATATACATATTACCACAAATCGGTGCAAGCAAATCTCACTGATGTGTCTGGGGCGCTCCTCGGTGGCATTTCTTAGACACCGCCTAGGCAACATTGAACCAGGGCTATGTGAGTCAGCTAATAACACCACCGACTTCTTTATCCGCAAGTTTCCTCCACCAACGTGCTTCTTTATTCGCACCTTTCCTCCACCGCCGACACTAATTCTTCCGCCGCTGAGGCTGACTATTTATAATCCTGCGAGAAGTACGTTAAACCTCTTCACCTGCAACCTCTTATTACAGTCTACAGGCAAAATCTGATATCATGGGTTCCAGATCCAGATCCAGAGCAAGTCTTAAACGGAAGTGCGAAAAACACGGCCTATCTACGTCTGGCAACAAGGACGATCTCTTGAAACGCTTGGGCGCTTTGGCAACCTCAACCACCACCATTCCCAGCGAGAACGACGAGAACGACGGCGATATCGACTGTGTATTGGCCGTGTGCATCCCATTCAGCGTCCCCTCTGACATGATTCCAACGGCACGGGCAGAGCTGGCGGCCGCCGCACAGAATGATCAACTTCAAGAGGAAGAATTAGCGGCAGAACAAACAGTCATCGCCAATCCTCGTGCCCGATCGTTTTTTGCTCACATAACTGCGGAAATCGAGGTGCTCAAAGAAGAAAATCAATTGATGAAAGCTGAATTTCGATCGAAGCACGAGCAACTCGAGCGCGCTACTGTTGGCTTTCGAGAATTCCGTAACCGATTCATAAGTGTCTACAAGAGAGAGATTTTGGATGACCATGGAGAAGATAACAGAATGTACATTCATTCTGGTAATGTTGTCGTTCATGGCGGCAACTGCAAACAGGACGCGGAACTCTACCGCGGCCATCGCCCTCGCAACGATCCTTCAGTCTTCGAGGAACTGTACGGTGTACGTCCAGAAACTGCTTTCAATCTTAGTAAGTAACCTTTGTCTTTTATCTGTTAAGCACCCATCTGATTCCTATTTATGTAGATGATTTTGACACGATCTCTTTACTGGACAAACATGCCACCATCGTTGTAGATCTCAAATACAAAGACAGCATCACACCGGATTTCCGTACTTGCTTTCAAAAGTTTATTACTGCGCTTACTGCCCATGGATTTCCTCACGGGTTCCTAACAGCTGGTCATGGACCAACCAACGAATATTGGGCCTTTCACCAAGCTGCGACAAATGTCATGGAGGGCCATCAGGAATAGCTTGATTATCTCCATGTCTCCGTGCTTTCAAACCCTACAGGGAATGGGGCCTTGCCGCACCGATTTGATGCGCCTGAGGAGGTTCAAGGTCAGTGAGTCCTTGGGGGTTAACGTGGTTATATGTATATCTGAGGTGGTGTTGAGATATACATTCAATGTTTACAATACATGTATCTAAAGGGTTAACCCTCTGGAGTAAATGCTGGTTTGTTCTGTAAGTCTATCAAGTCAAAAAATCGATTTTCACCGATTCCGCATATAAATCATAAATTGCAAGTTTACAAGTTGAAAGAACCAACCAGTGTTTCATAAATCTATTCGAAAATGTCCATCTTCCTACAGATCATGTCTCCGTCCATCATAGATAGTAGATAAATATTCACGTCGTGAAAAGATCCTAGTATTATATACAATATATGAAAGCGCCTACCGAGAAGAAAGAAAGAAAGAAAGACATGAGGGATATCCACAGGCTAAAATATGCAAATCCAGAAAATCCAACCCTCCCGAGAAAACGGGTCAACGCCGTTCAAAAGTGAATCTCCAAGGGGAGACCTCGACTCCACGCGCCGATGCACCCTACCCAAGTCTATGAAGAAAGCCTCAAATGCAGAGGTACAAACAAGTCCCAGATTCGTCAAAGCGTGATGTGTGATGTGTGATGTGTGTGAAAAGCTGGATATGAAAACACGTTCATCAAAAGTCGTCACTATCCAGGTCCTTTTTTCGTCGTCCACCAGACTTTCGTTTGCCTTCATTGTGATCGCTCCCATCTTCATCAGCCTTCTTCGAGTGATCGGGCACTTTGGAGCAGATGTCGGCTAAAAAGTCGAGCACTTCGTCTTTGCCGACGGCTTGTTTCAAGTGGGCCGCAGTCACTCGCTTGGAGTTGCGGTCTTTGGCTTCTTGGGCAGCCTTTGTGACAAGTGAAATCATAAAAAGTTCAAGGGCCTTGGCTATATATCTATTAGTATTCCAGTAGCAAACATGATCGGGAGGAGAAACGTACAGACGGCAATGGGAGTGACCTGGGCCACTTTTCCAACCTCCTCATCGGCCTGCATGATGCGCTTGATGCGGGCCACAGGGAACTTGGTTTTCACCTCTACTTCGTCCCACGGCTTGGACTGTTTGGGCTCTTCGAGCGGTGCCGGCGGTGGCGGAGCGACGGGGTGGTCGAACATGATGGTCTGGTGAGGGGCGACGGCGGGAGGCTGGGCCCCCGTGGATAGACGAGCGCTGCGTCGGGCCATATCGAAGCTGTAGTCTTGGGGCAGCGTTGGCTGGACGTACTGCTGTGGGATGCGGCTGCTGGCGACGGGCGCCGGAGGCTGGTAGCCCGAGTTGAAGAACGGCGAGGCGTCGTACGAAGCGCGTTGGCCGATGGGGCTTGCGAGATATGGAGGCTGAGGTTGGTAGGCGGTGTTGAGGGGTTCGGCGAAGGGTTGGAAAGACGTGAAGTCTGGAGAACGCGGCCGATAGGAGCTGTCGGGATCGGTCATGTTCTTTGGAGTGGAGCGGCTTGGCTTTGTTTTTTTTTTTTTTTTTTTTCCTTTATTCTTCTTCTGTTCTTTTCACGGTCTGTGCCTCGAGACCCACACGCAGAGTGGCTCTCGCCGACTTATCGTCGTGGCTGCAGACTTTGGCGCGTTCTGGTAGCGGGGGGGGGAGCAGGGATTGGAAGGATCGCGAGCAGAGGAATAATAACAATAACAACGATAATAATATGCGCGTGCTAAGAGGATTGCTAGCCGGCGCGATGTGAGGCTGCCGATGCTAGGAGCTGCAGGTCCCCACCACGAGGTTGGACTGTTTCAGTCCAGCAAATGCCGAGCAGGATGAAGATGGCCTTTGTTGTTGAATAACAATAAGCTCCGGGTGGCGTGGAGGGCGCGCGTGCGCGGTGCGTGGCAGCAGGGCGCAGACAGCTAAGCACACAAAAATCGCTTGGTCGGTGCGTGGCAGCAAGAGGCAGAGTCCGTCCTGGCGAGCCCGCCGGGAGCGCGGGTCGCAGCGGCCCTTTTAACCCTGCGCGACTGTTGCCCGCTCTCGCGCGCTAGCCCCGATTCGGCCATAGCGCGAGAAAACATTTGCTCGCCAAATTCCTGGCCCGTCTTATAACAAAAGCCAATAATGTGTGGTGCCTAGTTACAGGCGCCTGTGGTCGGTCACCTGACACTGCGCGTTGCTACATAATTAAAATCGTCGCCAGGCTGCAAGCAAAAACAGAGTGCAAACTGAGCGCAAACTGTTTCTGAGGCGTTCAGCCAGAAAGAGGCGAGTGACCTCACCTGCTGATCCCGCCAATCAGTAGCTGCAGATCCCGTGGCCCCTCTCTGCGCTCTCTCTATTGGCTGCCGGTAGCTGTAATGTGGGTCCAGTCAACCGACCTCCGCCAGCCAATAGTGTTATTGGTCATGTATCACGTGAGACCCCACGTAGGCTCAGGGCTGAAGAACCGAGACTGACCCCTGCTTCTCTTCTCTTTACCTACTCTACTACATACAGTATTGTTATTATTGCCGTCAAATACCCGACATACGGCGTGTCAGGCTGGAAATCACGGTCTGCGAGATTAATGTCGTTTCGCAAGTGATCCGGCTGATGTCGCCACGATGTCGATGCGACAGGATGTCCGATGATGATAGAGCAAGCAACGAGATGCCGGGTGGAAAATGCATGCTTGGATGAGGCCGCCTCTGGTGGCATCGCCAGTGGTGTTTTCAATCAGAAATCGCTCGCATCGATGTGTTTTTAAATTACTTGATCTAATCTGAGGACTGGAGGAATCGGCGCTGGCATTCTTTGTTTTCTGTAGTCATAGTGTTCCAAATGACCTCGCAGTGAACCCAACCCTTGTGGAGTGTAATGACTTTAAGTAACACGGATATTATAGTCCTTCGAAAGTGACATTACACTTGTACAGTAAAATACTCTCAAGGACCGATGCACTAAGTTCCATCGATCAGTTTTATACTCTTTATCAACATTGCGTGTGGCGTGAAGAACATGTGATAACTTTGGCACTGTCGAAAGTGGCACTGGGTCGTTGATTAGTGCTTGTCGATCATCAATATCAATTAATATGCAGAAAATGACACATTTCATCCTTTGAGGGTCACCCAGGATGACTTTGATATTGAATTTCAAAATTTGAAGTATTAGATTTGCACTCAGATGCTGCCATGCTTTGCATGTTTAGGCAAAATATATTTCCGAGTGTTTATGTGTGGCTGTATGAAAAATTGAAGCTGGATGCTTCCAGTTGTGAATAAAAAACATCAACATTCATTCTGTAACCGGAATACCCTTCAAACAACATTCTGAAGCACTAATTGAGCATTAATCAGACCTGCTACATACATCAGTTGATGTACAACAATGAAGAACATTGAATATGCAGCGAAATAAGGTTGACGGCTTGGCAAAACATTGATCCGGCCCGCTCGGGAAGAAATTCATCAGCGTTGAATGCGGCCGTGCCCGACTCGGTCCTCAAGGCTAAAGCTCCCGATCATTTTTTGAACTGTCTGTTGACAAAGAAGAAAGGAGCGGTCTTCCTATTCAGATACTGTTGACACCGGCAGCTCCACCATGTCTGCGCTTTCTCTGCTTGGCTTCACCACTGTTACGGCCTGAGACCGTTCCCGCAATAACCTCGTGCTTCACAAATTCGTCAACACTTTGGCGCGACCACAATGGCTAGTATGGAGCTTTCGGCGGGTCTGTTGGAGATTGTAAAGTGAGTTTTTTTTGCTTCTCGTCAAGTGAATACGAGCGTTGACATGACTAGCTCTCTGACCCAAGACGATATTCCATTCAAGCTCCGATGTGCCGTTTGCAACAGGCTGGCTGTCAACGCATTTCGACTTCCATGCTGCGACCAAGCGATATGCGAAAACTGTACGTCACAATAACCTATTACTCTTTCATTGTTGCCTTCGTTCGTCGTGGCTTACGTTACCTTATATCTTCAGGCCAGGCAACCCTGCCCGATAGCTGCCCTGTCTGCGAGCACAACCCCGTCTCACCGGACCTCTGCAAACCGAACAAAGCACTTCGAACTACTTTGAAGGCTTTCCTGCGAACAGAAGAGAAAAAGCGAGAAAAGGATCGCCCAGCAGCTACCCCCGCACCGCCAGTCGAGACTGCCCCGACTCAGGTTCCAGACGAAGCTGCTCCTAGGACAGAAGATGAAACACCTCCAGTCTCAAATGTTGTCGCCGACGAGCCTGCATTAGATCCGTCTGCCGGAGAGCTGCAACCCGAAGAACCAGAGACTCTCCCACAACCCTCCGATCAGGTTTGTTTTGCCATCAGACATAACCCCTCAACGTGTGGCTGATAAAGGATTTAGCCAGAAGAAGTGCCCAGCACCGCTGCTGGCGACGAAGAAGCTGAAAACATTGAGGAGAACGGCACGCCCGCTGCGAGCGCACCCCCCGCGGAAGATGAATCGCAGTCGATGCAGCAGGACATGACATCGACAAACGGGCCCAACCAAGTGTTACCCAACATGGGATTTGGGGTGAACCCGGGGATGATGCCTAATGGACCTTGGGGTGGACAAGACCTCGGCACCATGGCACAGTTCATGTCGAATGCACAAATGAACAACATGCAGAACCCAATGGGTACGCCCTTACCTCTTTTTCTTCTACGAGACAAAAACTGACAGACCTAGGAATGCTCGGAATCGACCCGATGACAGCAGCTCAAGGAATGTTCGGAGGGTTTGGTATGAACATGAATAACATGAGCAATGGCATGAACATGGGATTTGGATCAGGGCAGCAGATGTATGGCAATTGGGACAACTCTCAGAACAATATGTACAATCCAACTGCGTTTGCGAATGGTATGGGCCAAGATTATCGCGCCTCCTCTGGCTATGCTGGTGGCTACGTGTCTCAAGACAACGGCAGCTATTCTCAGATGCAACAATACCCTAACCAAAATTACCATCAAGGAGGCTACTATGGCAATGGGCCTGGCTATATGAGAGGCCGTGGTCGTGGTCGCGGCTATTACCGTGGCCGCGGCGGATACTATGGCCACAACAACATGCATGCTAACAACCAGTATTCAGGCGACTATCAGCAAGGCTACCAAAATAATGTATCTTCGGAACCCATGGACCAAAATGCTTCGGGCCCGTCTGCAGAGGACGTTAAGAAATTCAACGATGATTTAGCCCCCGGAGGTGAAGAAGATGATGACCACGGAGATGTGGCGCTTAAAGACGAGACTTCAGAAGCCAAGGCCTTGGGTAATGTCGATCGTACTGGTGATGATGTCGTACCTAATGATAGCGATCCGCAAGATCTTCCTGAACTCCAAGGTATTCCAACCATTGACAGTCTTGATAGTGCCTCTTCCAATCATGATGGTTACCAAAACGGGCCGATGATGGGTATGGATCAGGGATACGGACGAGGTAGAGGATATGGCCGTGGAGGGTTTTACAATAACCGAGGCGGTTATTATCAGAATGCTCATCCTCAAGGACAGCCTGCAATGGGACAGGGCGTTGTAGGTGCCCCCGTTGCACCACGCGCCATGCGTCAGGGTCTTCCAAATACCAGTACGCGGCGACTTTATCCAGGCCATGGGCACCATCCTTCTACTGGAGAGGCGACCGAAAACGCATCACGGAGGTGAGAATCATGTTATAGAATCATCTCATTTTGTTACTAATATCACCCCAGTGCCACACCAGCCACCGTGAATGGCAACAACCGTCCACAGTCCCCATCTGTCAAGACATCTCGAGCACGGTCCCAGTCCCCTTCGCAAGTAGACTCTCGGGCTCAATCACGGCCTCCCCAGTCTCCTGCAATTCCAAATTCTCGACATGACCGGCATCGCCGTGACCAGTCTCACGCTTCGCATGCCAGCGAAGCCAAAGACCGGCGGAGAGATGACTATCCACGCGACAAAGACGTCGATCGATCACGATCCCGATCCCCGTCACAGACCAAGGAAGCAGCTTCTCGGCGCTCCTCACATCGCGCGGACCGCGATCGAGAGCGAGAGCGAGATAAGAAATCTAGCCACCGCTCGTCGCATCGTTCTCGCCGCCATCGCAGCCGCAGCGGAAGCCGTTATCGCGATGGCGAATCCCCTGGTTTGGGGGTGACGACGACCAACGGCGGCAGCGAGAAAAGGGACCTTGCGAGCCGAATTACCACTGCGCAACGACTCAAGGAGTCGTCTGGTCGCTCTCGCGATGACCGAAGTAGTAGACGAGACCGCGAAAAACGGCGTGAGCGGGACCGAGAGCGCGATTACGATTACGATCGAGACCGAGACCGGAAGGACAAAGACAGACATCGCGATAGAGATAGAGACAGGGACCGAGAACGTGAGCGCGAGCGCGAGCGTGAGCGAGGCGACAAAGACCGCAAACGATCTCGCCGCGACCGATCCGCGTCAGCAAATGGCAACAACAGCGACTCATCGTACCGCCATTCACGGCGCGTTAAACGCAGTCATCGAGACGAGCATGACTCTGACAAACGCCGGCCCTTGAACAGCAAGAGCTACACCGGCAACACAAAGTCGGATGAGCAGCCTTCTTCTTCGTCTAGGGATCCGCATACCCTAGAACGCGAAGCCCGGAATCGAGAGCGTATGATGAAAGAGCAGCAGCGACGCACTGCAGCCACCACTACAGACCGAGACGGCGGGAAAAGCTCTCGAGGGCGTCATGACCGCGACCGCGACCGTGACCGTGAACTGGCCGGTGGCCGTCGATTGAGCTATAAATACGAAGACGACGAGGATCAAATGAACCGGATCGAAGAAGAGCGAGAAGCCAGCCGTTGGGCTTGAACTGCCGTCAAATGTTAAACATGATTATTGCGAAGATGGCAAAATGGCAAAAAGTTTTGCATGGGGCGTTATCTCATTCTTGTACAGTATAAAAGAAAAGAAATTTTTTACTACCAGAGGGGAATTATTATTTCCCTGTTGAAGTCTTTTTTTCAAATTGGGGAGGAATACCCAAGGCTACTTTACCTGTTGCCAGTGGAAAGGAGAGGGGTTTCGTATCTGAATGCCTGTCAGCGATAACCAGAAAACTTATTACAAATATACTAGGAACCGATACTAGTTCTCGTGTCACAACTTGCTTTAATTCCCCAATCCGTAGGGATTCACTGTTGTCCCATTAGAAATATTAGAAATATGGCGGCCCTAACCCTAACTCCAACCATTTCGAGCCTCTGCATCTCGAAGGCAGCACATCTACACCTCACTCACCCATCGGTATCACAATCACAAAAGTAATCCAACCATCTACTAGATACTTCTCATTTGTGAAATACTTTAACAAAACTTTAAGCATCCTTCCAGACGGCGAAAACGTGACGCTGTACGAAACACGGGCGAAAAGACGCGAAGCGGCCGCGGACGAAAAACGCCGGAAGTCGCCGAGGTCAAGTATAAAAACGCAATTGACTGTGCTCACAATGAATTCAATCAGGAGAAAGCAAGCTTTATTTTCATCCATTATTTGGTTTGGAGAAATATTTATAATCTGCGTCGGGAATACCGTGGTCTGAATCAACAGCAACCTTTTTTTTGAACAACTTGGACAACAACATCACTAGTTCACGATGCCTAAGCACACCAGCAAGTTAGCAGGGAAGAACATCCTGCTCATCGGAGGGACCTCCGGTATTGGATTTGCTGTTGCTGAACAAGCTCTCCAGGATGGTGCAAACATCACCATTAGCTCGTCATCCAAGGAAAGGGTTTCTCAATCACTGGAGCGTCTGCGTACCGACTATCCTGAACAGGCGGGAAACGCGCACAGCTATGTGGCGGATCTCTCGTCCAAGGATGAGCTTGAACAGACTGTCGAAGAGCTTCTCAAGTACGCTTCCAAGGACTCCCCCATCGACCATATCGTTTTCACGGCAGGCAACGTGCCCCCTCTTGTGCCCCTGGCCAGTACGTCGTTTGATGACGTAGATGCTCTTTTGGTCGTACGCTTCTACGGCGCTATCGCTGTAGGAAAATATGCTCCCAAATACATGACCACCGGCAAATCATCATCAATCACTTTGACCACGGGTACACAGTCACAGAAACCGTCTCTTTGGCTGCCGCCGGCCGTGGGCAGTGCCGTCGAAGGACTGATGCGCGGCCTGGCTATCACTCTGGCGCCAGTCCGTGTCAATGCGGTTTCGCCGGGGTTCATTCTCACGGAATTGATCGATAGACTTCCGCAGGAGATGGCGCAGGATGCTATTAAAAATCACAAGGAGAAATCTCTGACCAAGGATGTCGGGTATCCGGACGATACTGCTGAAGCTTATCTGTATCTGATGAAAGATAGTTTTGCAACGGGGTCTGTCGTTGTGACGAACGGAGGTGTATTCTTGCTTTGAGACCTATCATACGGCTACCCACAGGGCATGAAACCAGAACCGCGACATTGCCACGTTGAAGCTGTCGGATAGTTGACAATTTTTTGTCGGCAGGAAGAAAAAAAAAAAAAAAAAAACGAACAATGGAGATAAGAAGCAGTGTGATAGGTTGGCGTGTATTGTGACGCATCGGATTGGGTGTAGCATGGAAGTCTATCTCCATTTGCAATCGCTCTTCTGTCTCTTGAAGGTCTTTTTGATAATATTTTTTTTTACTCTAAAGAAAGGTCATGGTGTGTACATATAATGTAGCACGTGAAATAAGAATTGTGGTCATGATGTAAGACACTAAACACGTCGGCGTGACGATTTCCATAAACGGTAACTGGAGCCACTCACTTCTAGATCAGGAAATTACAAGCACCGCAGTGTTGTCTGCTGTCTCCTCATGCCCCACGTTGTCAATACTTCTGATCAAAACGAAAAAAGGTTTATTGAACTCAACAGCAACTCACTCTTGATTCTTCAACAGTAAAGTCAGCAGCAGAAATGGCTCCCTCCGTCATAGTCCCTCCCATTGCTTCGGCATTCCCAGTGAAAGAGGCAATAGATCGCAGCGACGAAAAGCATTCTATTATCATTCCCTCCGAAAAACTTCCTCTCCCGAACCCGTCATTACAGATTACTGCGGATCATAACCTCAAACAAGTCGAAGCTCCCGTCTACCAGCCTGGCCGAGGAGAGGTATTGTTGCATATCAAGGCAACCGGAATATGCGGGTATTTCCCCCAACAATAAATCTAATCGAGTGTCTAATAACGCGAATAGATCCGATATTCACTTTTGGAAAACAGGACGAATTGGCGAACTCGTTTTTCAAGGAGACGGAATCATAGGACATGAAGCTGCTGGAATTGTGCTCCAGGTTGGCAAAGATGTCGATGATCTTAAACCCGGTATTGTTTCCCATGTTCTGCCAATGTCGCACGAAGTTTGAACTAAAGAGAAGAATAGGTGACAGGGTAGCGGTGGAACCCGGTGTCTCGTGCGACCATTGCTGGATCTGCCGCGATGGTCGGTACAATCTTTGCGAAGACGTACACTTTGCTGGTGTATATCCTTACGATGGAACAATACAACGATACAAGGTCCACCCTGCGAAATGGCTACACAAGTGAGTTGTGCCTTATGAACTTCCGCTCATTCTGGTCTTCTCTCAAGATGGTGGTTAACATTGATGGAATGCAGGCTGCCGGATAACATAACTTTCGCCGAAGGGGCTCTCTTGGAACCCCTGTCTGTCGCCATGAGTGGCATCAGAATTGCTCAACTTAGTCTCGGCCGCGGGGCTGTGGTCTGTGGTGCTGGTCCGATAGGTCTTATTACGCTTGCTGCCGCGCGTGCTTCTGGAGCGCATCCCATCGTCGTGACTGACCTGGATGCCGGACGACTGGCGTTTGCAAAGAGCTTCGTTCCAAGCTGTATAACATACCAAATTAGTCGCGACCTTGACGCGCAAGGAAACGCGAATGCAATTCGATCGATTTTTGGAAGTCGACAGTATGATGCTCCCGAGACCGTTCTTGAGTGTACAGGTGTCGAGAGCAGCGTTTGCACTGCTGCGTATACAGCACGGCGAGGCGGAAAAGTGGTGGTAATCGGAGTCGGCAAGGAGACTATGAATAACCTGCCTTTTATGCACCTATCTCTCGCCGAGGTACCGTCTTCTTGTTCCTTTTACTTGTTGGTTATATGTATGTGCCGTGCTGACTTGGTGACAGATCGACTTGAAGTTCATCAACCGGTATCGCGATACCTGGCCGCCAGCAATCGCTTGCATCAGTGGTGGGATATTGGATTTGAAGAAGCTGGTTACACACACAGTATCCCTGGAGAAATCATCTGACGCTCTCCATATTGCGTCGGACACGAGGAATGGCAGTATCAAAGTGTTGGTGGTCGATGACGAGGATGTCACATTGTAGGCGACTTGCATATTGCAGATAGATCTCATTACCGCACGAGAGAATTGAATATCGGAAAAACCATCAGCTGTTAATAGTAATTAGAAATGACCATGAAAGTGTGAAAATAGATGAAAGGACCTTCGTTGTTGCTGATCCCCGACTGGCGGAGAGAGTGCCGAAAGAAGAAGGCGCAGCCGGACAGCGACTTCCCCGCCTTCTTTCTGTCTCCGCAGCTCTGTTCAACAACCACAGCCAACAAGGGATTCTCATCAGTAGCAACTTTGTCGGTCTTGTGATGCCATTAAAAAGACAGCAGCAACAAAAGCATAATGGATGAAATCACAAACTGGGGGCCTCACGATGATTTTGTCGACCATCCCCTCCGCTCCAACAGCGTCGATCAGACTGGCGACCAGAACCTTACCCAGTCGCCGTGGTCGCTCAACGATGGGTTTTCGCATAACCCAACTTATCTCGCCTCACAAGACGAGCTACGAGGCATCATATTCTCCATAGCACAGTCTGGAGCACCCACACGCGCTGGAAGTCCAGCCACGCATACGGCAGATGAGCCACGTCTCTTGCAAAGCCATATTGTAAGGAAATATCCAGACACCCCCAGAGAGCAAATAAAACGAGAAAACAACAAAAAGGAGATGATTTATTTGAAAAATTATGTTCGGGAGGTCGCTCCTTGGCTGGACATGTTCGATTCGCAGAATACCTTTGGCATTCAATTGCCCATTCTTGCGCACGACTTTCCCGCTTTGCGTTATGCCATACTGGCCATTTCAGCGAGACAGATGGAAAGAAAAAATGGTACACGTGACTCATTTGACAGCCTTGAATTGTACCAAGAATCGATTCGGTTACTAAGTCCCTTGCTCCAAGTGCGGGATGCAAATGTCATTGCTACATGTGTTTTGCTGTGCTGTCTAGAGATGATGTCGGCTAGAGGACAGGACTGGCAGCGGCACCTGGAAGGATGCGCCGCTTTGTTTAATGCATTTGAGATCCATGGCTTTAGCTCGGGACTGTTACAAGCCGTTTTCTGGTGTTATGCTAGGATGGGTGAGTCTGATGAAAAATTTTAGAGATTGAAAGCACTAAAAGTCTGTTTAGATGTTTGCGGTGCCATCATATCTGACGGAACCCAAGGAACGCTACTGAAGCCATCTAGGTGGCTGACGCCAGGCTATGGCCACGAAGATGCCCACCGACTTTTTCTAGAAACGCGATCTGCAGACATGTACGCCAACTATGCAGTATATCTCTGCGCCAAAACCTGTGAGCTTCTCGCAGACTATACAGGATTCACAGAGCTCGGTCACGATAATGGTTGCACGGACCGTGAGTTTGAAAGGCGCTGGATGCAGCTTTGGGAAGACCTGCAAAAATGGGTTTCACAACGGCCTGCTGAGCTTCTTCCTGTGCAGACCACGAAAATAGGACCATTTGTGTACCTGTTCTTTCCCTGTTGGGCGGCAATATCATCCAACCAACTATACCATACAGCGTGTATTCTTTTACTTGGAGTCAAACCAAGGGGGATCGACATTGAAACAAGCTCTGTGACATCCTCCGTATGGCATGCTCGGCGTGTTTGTGGGATATCTTTAGCAAACCCACATCACGGATGTCTCAACAATGCTGTGCAACCTCTTTGGGTGGCTGGTCGGCTGTTTAGCCACAAGGCCGAGCACGAAGCTATCATCAAGCTGATCCAAGAAATTGAAGCTGCCAGCGGATGGGCTGCATGCTGGAGAATCAACGACCTCAAAATGGCCTGGGGTTATATTGTGTCTTGACGACAGATCATCGGATCGTTATTATTCAGCCCCATTCAATGAAGAGAAGAGGCATCAAGCATCTTCCATGGAGGACCATTTCGACTGCAACGACGTAGCCAAGTCACCGATATTCCACCCTGTGATTTCTTGAATACGGTAGAAACCATGAACAATCTCCATCTGCTGGGTTCTATAAGTCATACTTGTCGCAGCAACAAAAAGCGATGCCAATAGAGTCAGATCCCAACACTGACGGCGATCGTTATGCAAAGCTATGCCGCAAATCCTTCGAATATGCCACAGAGAAGACCTGGAAGCCGGGGTAAGATGGGCTAAATTCGCAGTGCGAGGTTTCTTCTGAAGTAAAAGATGCATTGCAGTATGATACAACTGGTTGCCGAAAATGCCCGCTCCGTTAGTAAACAACAGCGTTGGAAAGTTGCTGTCGTCTTCAGGTTGAGGTTCAAGTTCAAGCATGGATCGGAATTCACTTGGTCGTCCGATATACCACTCATCGAGTTTGTGAACCAGTCGCATCCAACTCTCGGTTGCATTGGATGTTGGTGATCTGATGTTCGTACCATCATCGCACAAGACTATTGCTTGCGCACACAAAACTAAAGGAATGTGAGCATATTGAAAGGTTCTATGGCCTAGGTCGTCACTATTTTTGAGGTCGTCGGTACGGAGAGTAAACGACATCGAAATCGCTGCGATATTAGCAGTAGGATTGATCAGCGAGACACTAAGATCTGGATTATTCAAAACATTTAGCCACGCTGGTATATATCAGAATGGATAGTACTAGCATACCTAACCGTAGTAGAAGCCAGTATATGGCTGATCTTAATGATTTCTCCGATGCATATGGTACCAGAGACCCGACAAGGCCCAAATGGTCAACACCTGTTCCAGTGCGAGTCCAGGCATGATGAACATTGGAAATAGTCTGCTTGACTTTTTCCAAGGTCGCACAAAGCGCGGATGATAACGCGCTGTTATTAATTCGCAAATCAGAACTTTCCGGAGTCAAATCACCAACTCTGGAACAGTGTTGCTCAAGAACCGGCGTGGTAGTCGAATTTTCAAAGATGCTCAAGCCTGGCGACATGTGATCGAAGAAACTTTCATTGGATTTCAGTCGAGAATGCGACATTTCTGCCATAGAAAGAATCGTAGAGAGTGCTGTTGGATTATTCGAAGGCCCAAAAGGAGCTGTACCAAGAGCCAATTGAGTGGCAGAAATCCCAAATGATTGATTTGCGTCGCAAATATCGAGCTGTAAGAACATGAATGAGATCAGTAAATTCCTCAAGCTGTATAAAAACTGGCATACCCAAGTTGCTACTTCATATCTGTAGTGCCTGAGGAGTTGAGCCTTTTTCCATTCATCTAGTGGGATTTCCTCCGCTGTGGGGGTTGGATGGTAGTTCGTAGAGTGAAGCAATTCACTGGGTTCATGCAGTAAGTTTTTGACGGAAAGCTCGTTCTCTCTTGGTATCCGATGCTGGGCACTAAAACCGCTGGATGAATTGTGCTCCAAACAATGGTCAGAAGACCCGGATGGCTTCCTTTGTAGGCTATCAATCTCAGGTGGCTCTGCCGAGAGATCCCAGCCCTCAATGCCAATTGGAGATGAAAGAGCCTGAGTTGGACTCAAATCTGCGCTCACTAATGACGGACTAGCAGTCGATGTCTCCAGTCCGAGAGCAAGAAGTCCTTGTACCGCAGATCGATGGCCGTCACTGGGGCGACGGTCTACCCCGGTAGGCCATCTAGAAAGCGGTGATAACATCTGCGGTATTCTTCTTGTGCCATTTTCTTTGCCGTGTTCGTTCACGGCGGGAGTTTGCTCATTGGAATCCGTATTCTCGTTTCCTGAGTGTTTGTCTCTTTCATAGTGCCGGTATGTAGAAGAAGTGTCCTCATATGTGGGAGTTTCCGCGTTGTCTCTGTCCTCCGTACGATTGGCAGATGACTTGAGCTTTTTAGAGATTGGCGACGAGGAAAGATTTACAAACTGCACATCTCGCTGCCAACAGTCATTCATCAATTCTGAAAACAACAACAAAAAAAAAAAAGGGTTCTAACTAACTTGAATGTCTTGATTGCCATCGCTTGGCCCCGACCTTTTCGATGGCTGTCGCACGGTGTACGCATTTTTGCTGAGGAAGCTCAATAGCGGCGCGTACTCACACGAAGTACCTCTGGCAGTGCAATTGCGACATTTGGGTTTTTCTTCGTCGCCTATACAACACAAAACTCGACGTTCAGCAACATCCCTGCAAGAAAAAAAATCAAGTAAAAGGGACGTACACTTGCGACGTCGCGTGCGACACTGGCGGCATCCTGTTCTGACGCGCTTTGAGCGTTGGTTTTCGGCCATTTCTGAGAAGAGAGGACGTCAGGTCATGCTGTGGTGTTTCTTGAGATTCGTCGCCGAACTTCGCGACGTGATGTTTAGGGAAAGTCGTAACGCGGGGGTGTGGGGTAAACGCTAGTCCCAAAGAGGAAGTCTTAGGCTACGTCAAAAATAACTTGATATTAGTACTTCAAAGATCTTGGATCAGCGAGATATTTTTGCGGATTATAGCGGTCGAGAAATATTTACTACTATTGACATACTATACCATTCGAGTAAGACTTCTTCAAGCGTGTTTAACTACATTGTCAGAGATGTAGAAAAAACAGTCAAGTCTGGACTTATTCCCTTACTGGCAAGGATAATGGATCAGCTAGCACATGATTTTGATCGAGAGTCTTATATGCTCCTCCTAAAAAGTATTCCTCTGCTCGTTGTTCCATCAGTCCAAAACCCGCAGTCCGACAAAATCGGCCGCATATGTCTGAAGATCTCCTTCGCCTCCCTGGTTCCCAATCTCAACACTGTTATTGCCAGCTTCCCACCCGGGTACCAAAACCCCATATGTCGCCGGATCCCACCATCCATCGCCGGGACCGAATAGTTCACTGTGCCGACCAGTAAGCGGAGCCTCAAGGCGCACCGGCGAACCGCCGTTGACCGAAATGGTAATATTGCGGGAATTCGTCAAGGTGCTTGAAAAAGTAATATCGTTGTTGATGACATCCAGAAGAACATACTTGGATCCTGAAGTCTTTGCTGGAATGGTGATTGTTGCGATCGAGGAGGGTGTTAAATATCCTATCTTCGAGCCCACAGGCTGGCAGTAGCCTTGTCCGCATGTTGTAATGACGGCTGACCCGGTTCTTGCAAAGGATGTACTTGGGTAGTATGTCCCAGATGGATTCGTGATTTTGATTGCGGATACGCCCGTCGTGCCAATGGTGACGTTGTTGTTGGTCCCTGCAGCTAAGGAAATGTTTGTTGATGCTTGACTAGAACCAGAAGGTACGTCGATGGTTGAGCTGTATCCATTAACCTGTATATCGACTTGGCTTCCAACGCTCGTAGGCTGCGTGAAGTCGATGACAAGAGGAAAGTTCCCACTATCGGTCACCGCGTAGATATCGGAAAACACGGTTTCAACGCTATAGCCAGTAAGCACCCATCACGGCATAAAAAATTGAAAAATGTGACCAAAAAACTCACTTTGTGGACGTGGCAAAAATATCCGTGGCATAGTAGCCAGCTGGCGAAGTCCCGCTGAGTTCCAGCAGAATAGTTCCATGGGGCTCTACCGACGCAGAATATGAAGTCTTGACGCTGGCAGCTTCACTCCCAGCCCAGATATTCTTCACAGTTGCCGCAAACTGAATGCCTACGTCGGAGAGGTCCAACTGTAACGTGCGAGCGGTATCGGCCCAGTTGACCAGGGCGACAACGGTGCGATTTTCTGACAATGGTCCGCTCCACACTTCATACTCGTCGTCGGACCAGCGACGTACTAGGCTTGCACTCTGCCCTAATGAATCTTGGTTATAGCCGATGATAGCTGGCTGGCTAAGCACGCTGAGGGATGCCTGGCTGATCGATGTATAGACATCCTTTAATGCACCGCCAATCACCAGAGGGCTTTTGAGAATGGCCCACAGGGAGAAATGTGTCTGTTCCTCGGGTGTCGTGAAGATGCCGTTGCCTACCTCGAGCATATCCAAGTCTGGCCATTGGCCGGGGCCAGCAAATGAGGTCTGAGGCACAGCTTGGTTGATGATACGGAAGATAGTTCGCCACTCTGGCATTATATCGTTTCCTATCCGCCAGGAGTTGCCGAGATCTGGGGCCCAGAGAGCGGGAAAGTCGACGCCCCATTCGCAAATCTGAAACAGGATTTTACGGTTGACGTGGGATAGAGCTTTCGTCATGTTTTGATACCGTGCCGATGGGGATGTGCTGGGCTCATAGGCGACATTTGGATATCCGGTAGCAGCGTCCGAATAGCAATTGTCATCTAGACCAGAGTTAGGAACCCAAACAGTGACATGTAAAGGCGTGGCCACGAACATTTTAATGCGTCCGCCCCCCAGGCTGCAAAAGTATCTGCATCAAGCTGCTCATGATCTCAAATCTACAGTCAGCACCAGTTGTCGTTTCACAAACTCAATTATATCAACTCACAGAGACTCCCAGCCTGCGGAATGCCCGTCCCGCAGGTCTCGATACCAGCATCCTCATAGACCCCAAACAAGAGGCCCAAGCCGTGTATGTAGTCCCCCAACGCAGGCATACCATTCGGAAACAACGTCTCATTCCACGTCAAAGATCCGTTGGCCAATCGATCAGCCACCGTCCACCCGCAGTCCGTTGTCACATAGCGATATCCGAGTTTATCCAAACCCAGATCGACGAGTGCTTTTGCGTTGGATTTTATGATGGTTTCGTTTGGGCTGCAGCTGTAGTGGTTATACGAATTCCATCTGAAAGTGATTTGTTAGTCTTTTTGGACACTTTGTAATATCTCACACAGGGTATATAGTATACGGACCCCATTGGAGGGGTTAAGGCCAAGCCATTTTCGATGCGTGGTTCAAGATGAGTCTTGACCGGTACGCATACGACAACTGTGGCAAGGATTGCCGAATAAAAGAGATAACCCGGTCTCATTATTTTTTCATTTGCTGTATTAGAAAATTTTGAAATAAGCAGTTTTTTAGATGGTGAAATGCAGGGATGACTTTGTTATCAAAAAGTACTCATTCCTACAACGGAAAACAGATTTTACCCCACAGCTCTCCATCTAGGGAACGGTTAGTATCCGCGTGAGCAGAATAGTCTTTTGATCGACAACCACATATAGCCAATTCGACCTAAACGGAAGTTAATTTATGGAAAAGAGGCTGTTCAAGAGCTGCAGTTGCGGAGTTCCGGCGGGGTGGTGTGCGGGGACGATCATCTAGCCAGCAAGTTATACCGTAGATGTCGGTTAATTAATACGCTGGACCAATCATGAAATGTCTTTCTGAGACATGCAGGAACTATAGTCCGAATCTAGAGACATTGGAGGATGACACATCTGGTATTCACTTGGCCTTTGCGATATTGAGTCGGGTTCCGGTGGCCCTAACCCTAACGATAGGTATATGTAACAGGCAAAAAAAAAAAAAAAAAAAAAAAAAAAAAAGATCAAGAAGCCTATGGTTTCACAAAATTCAACAGTTCGATATTCTAATAGCTCCGCAGGCCATTAGTATTCTTTAACATGCATGCGCAGTATAGTGCGGCTGCGACAGAATACAATCTTTACAGGACGCAAACCGAGACCAAGCTTTCAATTTCAAACAATTTAGTCTATAACTCTATAAACTCCCAATAAACTATCTGCTTTTAGACAAAGGTAACATGACCAAAGAATGGAGACATGTGGAAGCTGGCTTGGTCGGGAGGACTCCAGGCACCCAGGGTCTGGTTGGGATACATGCTGGGCGAAGTGATGGTACGGAAAAAGTTCATGCGCCACTTGGAGCCCTTGACCTCGTCGACATCAAACAGAGCGAGCGGGATCTTCACATTCGACTCCCAGGTGCTGGTGTCTTTGTCGGCAGTTGTCTCGGCCGTGAAGCCGTCGGTGGCGGGATCGGTCACAAAGAAATGGTCAAACGGCGCACCGTCGGCGCGGACCTTGGTAGGGTTGAAAACAACCGCCTGGTAGGTGACGTTGGATGGGTTGATTTCGTATTCAATGTATGTTGTCGGGTCGTTCTCGCCGTGGTAGAGGAAGGCTTCCATGACCTCGTATTCCCAGATATCGTCGTTTGTGCTTTGGCTGGCGTTGACGTACCAGTTGGTCTCGTTCAACGCTTTGAAGCCGAGCTGGATAGAGGAGTCATCGTAGCACACGTTGACCGTCGTCGTCGGGAAGGCCGTTCGGTCTGGGACAGACTGGTTCACGACGGCCACCGCGAAATCCGGGCACTCGGGGACCTTAAGAGAGGGCAGCGACGCGTTCGTGGCAGCTGAAGCTGCAGCCGCAGTGGCGAAAAGGAGGGTATCAGCACGCATGTTGAAAGGTGGCTCAGAAGACGCAGTCAAGATGGTGACGGGTGGGAAATTTTTGGAAGCACAATCGCGTTGTGAGATAGCAGGGGCATCTTATACTTTTTTTTTGGTCCGGCATTATTTCTTTTGTCCTTCTTTTTTGCCGACGACTGCAACTCTGGGCTAAGACCCAGCGCCCCGGCTCATGCTGCGTGGTATTCAATGGTAGGATTGGGTCAAGCCCGTTGGGCCAGGGTCAGCAAGCTATCCAAGAGTTCGGCCCCATGCTGCTGTCGCGAGTCGGACTAAACCAAGCTGCGGGTTAAAATGTGCGCTAGGCGTTTAGTTGGTGTCAGCATCAGCGTCTATTTTGGTACGGAGACTCCGCTAAGCCACGCGCGCCAATCTCACCCTTTAAACTAGTTAGTGAGGACGTATAGGGGGTTGGGGAGGCAACACTTAAGATTGGCTCATATGCATCGAAAACAAACACCAATAATGTGATTCCTGATATAACTAGGTCACTGGACCACTTTTGTAAGTTGTAACAATATGAGGCATTGGTGCGTAGCTGGGTATGCGTGGGGATTTAATTCCATACAAATAAATCAAGGCTCCGTATGCTTGCAAACTCCCAGAAATGGAGAGAATATACCTCCCAGGAACAACTGCCGCGACTCGACATCATGCACCGCAATCGTTATGCTGGGAAGCGCTTTCCCATCCTTATCTTCAGCCACTTTGGAGACGTTGTATTGGTTTGCCCCAATTTCTCTCTTCCCAACCAGCCCATTGACAGACAGAACAGTAGCCGGTGCAACAAGCCTATACGGATCCTCCGCGCTCTTCACAAACCCAACAAAATCGGGAAGGGCAGCAGCAAAGAGACTGCCCTCTGTATCAATAGAGAGATTATCTATTGGATAGCCCAGCGGGATTGAATCAATGTGCACCAAACGATCGTTTTCCATTATATGCACCGTTACCGATCCACTCAAAGAATTAGCGACATAATAGAACCCATTACGATCGCGAACAATGCCATTCGGGAAGGCAAATGACTTGCTGGCTGCAATATCGCATTTTCCCGAATCAAATCGACAATAGGCGAGACTACCCGAGCCATACAGCATTTCCAAATCACGAAAACGGCCAACTTTGGTATCGTGGTCGTTGGTAATGACGGCACCCATTCCATCCTCTGATATAGCCAAACTGTTTGGCGCTATAATTGCGTCGCTCGCTATCGTTTTGACGTACTGGAGTGCCTCTGAAGCGTCGTTCAAGTCAAATACTTCAATGGTGGAATTCGCTCCCACAACATTCCCGTCAAGGAAATGTCCTGTTGAGGGATCGATTGGTGGCCGATGGTTGATCAGCCAAAAGCGTAGAGTGTCAGAACCAGCGATCTTTTGAACATCGAATCCATGGAGATCTAGATCTCCATCAAAGCCGCTAAGATGTAGCTGTCGAAGTCCATACAGGCCATCTGGACTGGGGTGGTCGATATCCAAAACAGTTATATGGTCCTCGCGCGCTCGCCCGGAGACATTGTAGTTATTCCCCCCAGGACACCATTTCAGGCGAGATGCTACATTCCCGCATGCACCATACAGTTTCCGCCCGTCATGGTCGAGCCACATATGCTCACAACTCTCCAGGAGAGGATGATGGATCCTGGTACAGTCCCATGGGAAATCTTCAATTGGCTGGACTACCCGGCCAATACCGAATGTAACAAACAAAATTCTTGACAAGAAGCCTCAAAAGAGAACAGATATCACGAGCACAATCAACGCCCAGTAGTATAGACGTGATCTTGGGGTTTTCGGTGGCATGGTTTCGAGTCGAGATTCTATTTTATGAAATAGAAATGAATGCTTGGATGATGAAGGATAAAAACATCTCCCAGGCGCGTGGTGGTTACAGATGGGTTGGGTTGTTTTTTAGCGTCGTGCGAGCCAAGCGAGCCGAGAGTGGGTCCTGGATTACATAATCACTCCACCCCACTAAATTTATTTTACCGCTCGCACTATCTCTTTCCTTACCTTTACCCTTCTTAAACTACTTAACAAGCACTTGCTATTTGCTTTGAAAATGGCTACTCTCTTCTCTAACATTAGTATAACTGCTTTCTAAATAGTTTATAAGCAATTATTATTACAGAAACTAACTAGAAATGCAGAAGTGGTACACCTGGTACCTTCATGAAGCAGAGGCAGGCCGCCTATCCCTGCCTTCTTATGAAAAGGTAAGTGAATATTTCTCATTTCACTTTCCTCTCACTTCTCCGGCCTCTAAACTGGTTCCTAACCGCTTACTAACTGCTTATAGCTTGCCAACAGTTCTATCAAAATTTACTACAGCGAACTCTTCTATCATGTCAAAGATTGTTCTAAAGCTAACGTATGGTTCTTACTAAGTGGTTATAAACTGATATCTAACCACTTTCAAATCGCTTAAAAAAAATTCTCTATTATTAACAACCTTCACACCTACCTCAAAGCGCATAAGGGGATTGAAATTATAAAAGAAAATAAGGGAGAGCGTATCGCTTAGAAAGATGTAGACACAGCGCTTAGTAAGTAATTTACAAGTAGCTATTAACCGGTTATTAACTGCTTTAGAATGATATAAAGGTTTATTCCAAGGCTTTGGCCAGACAGACCTAGGGTCAAGCGCCGGAACCAGTGTTTCTAGCTCTCCCAGTCTATCTACAGCCATCCCTAAGTTGCTAATTAAAAGAAATAGTAATATAAGTAATTTCTAAGTAGTTATTAACTAGTTATTAACTACTTAGATTTATATAACAAATATGCGCTATATAGTTTTAGAAATAGGCCACAAAATTCTATGTGAAAGTTGTAAAAACTGGACCGACTGTTGCAAAGACATTAATAAATGCAACCATTTTGTACTGTTTAAATACAATGAGCTGATACCGAAACAAACAACTTCAGAGGTAGATACTAAGGCTTAGGCCCAGCTAGAAAAGGATATAGCTGCTTTTAATAATAAGGACGCTTAAAAACTGGTTAATAACTGGTTAAAAACCACTTTCTAAGTGGTTAGGAGAAGTTGAAAATTTTTAAGATAATTTTTACGATAATTTAGTTTTTTTAAAATTAGTTAGCAAAATAGGGAAATAAATAATTTCTAACTATTTAAAAAATAGTTAATGTTTATCAATATTTAATTTTTAAAATTTTAAATTCTTTTAAAAAATATTTTAAGAATTTTTACAATTCTTTAAAAGCTCTAAAAAATTTCTAAGAAAGTCTAAATAACCAGTTAAAAAGTAGTTTCTAACCACTTATTATATATAGATTTTATAAAAATTTATTAAAGATAACTAATTCCTAAGTGGTTTCTAACTGTTTATCTAACTATTTTATATTTTTAACTGTCACTTTATGAGATCTAATTCCAATTTTTCATTTGCAAGTTATTTTATCCTAATTTCTTTTTTCTCTTTTTTAAATTCTATCTTAACTTTTTTTATTTCAAGCTTCTAATGGTGTAATTCTAAATTTAAATTATTAGTAGATATAATATATTAAAAATCTTAAATTAATCTAACTAAACTATATAAAAAATAAATAGTTAGTAAATACTTAGTAACTATTTAAAAAGTTATACTTATTATTACTAACCTAAGATAGAGATCGTCTTTATAATACTTAAGATAAAGATCTATTTTATTAATAAAAAGTTTGTAAGCAATTTTTAATTTCAAAATCAGAATCATAAAATTCTAAATTAGAATATTACCGTTTTTTTAATTCTAAATAAATAATTAATTAATGCTTTTAAACTACTTATAAACCACTTAATCTTATTTTCTCAGCTCATATAACACAGATAATTTACTTCTATATTTAATGTTCGATAATTATAATAAATATTAAACTATATAAAATAATTATACTATAAAATATCATCTTTATTTAATTTTATTAAACTATTATAGCCTAATTAACTAGTTTCTAAGCAATTATAAAGTACTTAACTTACTTCTTTACAGCCTCTATAAATATTAATTATATTTTATCTGTATATGATTTTTTATAAGACTATTCTACAGAATTTATATATTTTTATAATATATTAAAAAAAATAGACTAAATTTTAGAGTATATTTTATTTAAGTCTGCTTTAATAATTATTTTCTTTTTATAATAGGCCTAATTTTAAATTTTTTTACCTTTATATTCTATAAAACAGTTAATAACTACTTACAAAGTACTTTAAAAGTAGTTATACTTATTAAAAGATTAATTAATTAGTTATAGTCTTCTTTAGATAGGGCTTTTAATAAACTCATCATGCGACTCTATAATAGAGTTCTTTAAGATTTAGATCTAAGGTATTTTAGAATTGTATATTAAAAATATATTTTATAAAATATAATTATTCTTTATAAATGCTAAGTAGAGTTTTAATAAAGAGGATTAATCTCAGAAAGATATTTTCTAAGTCCTTATAACCGGTTAACAAGTACTTAGGAAGTACTTTGAAGGCACTTACCTAAATACTATTTTATATCTATATCAATAATTATACTATAAATTCTATAGCTATAAAGATAATTAAAAGAAACAGGAATTCCTATTACTTTTTTAATAAGAATAAATACTTATTTAAAAAGTAAATAATATCTTTAAGTTATATCCTTAGTGGTAAATACTCAAAGTAAGGTAATAACTTAAATAAATAGTTAATAAATAGTTTTTAAGCAGCTAGAAAGTACTTACTCTTACATTAATCTTTTAAAAATATTACAAAAAGAACCTTATTCATTTTTTTATAATAAAGATGTTTAAAGAATATATTTACTTTAAATAATTAAAGTTTTGAAAGAAGCTCAATCTGCTCTTTAAAACTATAAATTATTATACAGTTTTAAGAATTATAATATATTTCTTAAATATAATCCTAGATAAATAATCAGTATAAAGACACTTTATAAGCAGTTAGAAAGTACTTATTTTAATTAAATTATCAATTTCTTATAAAAATATTAATTTATTAATATATTGCCCTTAAGGATTTAAAAACAACTATTATTTTTAAATAATAATAGAAATTTTATCCCTATTCAAAAAACTTTTATAGATTTCTACTAAAGTTAAAGCACTATATTCTTGACAAAAATCTTCTAATTATGGATTGCAAAGAAATTAGGCTTTAAAAGCAGTTAGCAAGCGCTTAAAAACCAATAAATAAGTAATTACCTATTGTTAAATTTGGGTCCCAAATTTGCTAAATTATCCATATTACACTTTGAATAATTCTTTCTAGAGCTTTTGTTAATAGCAGTAGTAGATATTTATAAATTCTATATAATGTAAATAAAATATAAGGATATTCTATTAAATTAATAAGAATTAAAGCATTAAATATAACATTACAAGTTATATACTTTAATAATCCTGATTCTTATGGATAATCTTAATCTATAACTAATTAAAAACTAGTTAATAAGTAGTTAATAGTTACTTATTATAATATTTTCTCTATAAAAAGAGAGGTTTAAAAGTGCCGCATTGTTTATCATTTAAAAGAATATTATTATTAAATAAATTCTTAAAAAAATCTAAATCCAATCCAGTATGACCTTGAATTATTTAATAAAAATATAGTATTATAAAATAGTCAGTTGAATTTATACATGTATTGTATAAACTATTTATTTTTATAACAGTCTAAGCAGTTTGTAAGTATTTATAAAGTAGTTATTAAAAGTAAAACTTACTAATATAAGATGTTTTTTTAAAACTAGCTTATATATTTTAGTTTATTCTAAATATATATTTCTACTTTAAAAAAGTTTTACTATTAAATGATAGTAACTATATATAGTAAATAAATAATTTTTAACTATTTATAAAGTATTTATACTTATTTATAAGTATTTTATTTTAACACACTTTCTTTAGTTATTTAAATATTTTATTAAGATTCTTGAATTTTATTTTAAATTTTATTATTAATAGATATATGATGATAGGATAATAAGACTAGGTTTATAAATTTATATATAAAAATCTTAAAATATTTCTATATCTACTTTTTAGTATTATATAAAAGAAATGAAGAATAAATTATACGATCTTTTTGGCTATAGATTTGCTATTTAAAATATTAAATCTAAACTAATTAATAACCACTTATAAAACGCTTAAAAACCATTTACTTCATTTATTAATTGTTTTATTTCTTTATTACTACGACTTTCTGTAGAAATAATATAAATATAATCATGAATATGACTTGTTAGATACTCTAATAGATTATCAATATATTCTACTTTTATTATTAATAAAGGTAATATCTTTATTATAGTTAAAGGTAGCGGAACAGAATATTCTTCCTGTAAAAAAGCAGTTAAAAAGTAGTTATTAAGTAGTTGGAATATAGCTATATACCTTATCTATCTAAGGGAAAACTCTATTAAATAAATCATTATTTATTTTAAAATTCCTATTATTATCTAAAAAGTTATTTGAATAAATAAGATTCATATTAAAATAATTCAAGTAAACTGATTTATAACTACTTAGAAAGCAATTTTAAAGTTAGTATAAAAAATAATCAGTTATAGTAATTTAAAAATTTAAAATGAAATATAATTTTAGAAATTTAGAAATATATTTATATAGGTCATACGAGTAAGGACTGCTGATAAATCAGTCTTGGCGCCAAGAGGTAGGTCCTTCTGCTCACATGAGCAATCCTTCGAGGTCGCGTGTTCTGTATACACCAGGCGCGTGTCAAGCGGAAGGAAGCGCTTGCTGACGTAAGGGTCCAACAGACCGCCATCTATCGATCCACTGATAAATTGCTACCTTTGGTAGTAATAAAGAGTATAATATCCAGATAAGTTAGGCATGCCTCCTGGTAGGGGTTTTGTAGTTCGTGTACTTGTTCTTCAAAATGTCGGCGGTCGACTGGCACTGGAACGCTGATCCACGGGGAGTTTTGCGGTAACTGCGGAGTAAGCTTTCTGTTGGCAAGAAACAAATTAATTCCTAGAGCAAATTATTTGATTGGGAGGAGGAAAGGAATCTGTGAAGGGTTATTTCAGACACATTGCTCTTTGCTCGTTGGATGACCAAGATGCCTTGCCGCCGATGGGGGGGTTCTTTTGTAAAGATAGGGCAAGCTGGATGCCTGAGGTTGCTGCAATAATTTAACCCAAGCCTCTTCAAAGCTCCTGGCTAAGGAAATAACGGCGGATGTGTTTCATAAACGAAAGATTACAAAATAGTCGTGGTGGTGGACCTCTGAATCGGACTTCATGATGGTGCCAAAGGTCGTGCGTGGATGAGAATAGCCTCATATTGGGAAACCAGACTTAGTCAGCACATATTTCTCCTCACAACCAGCCTGCACCAGTCTATATAGATCAGTATCTTTATTCCCTAGCATCCAACATCGCCGGTTTGGCCGGGTGGTCCTGTTGCCCAGGGAGTGGTACCACCTAGTCGCCTCGCCCATCGAGGTAAAGGGTTCCCTATGGTGAAAGTTTCACAATGATAGGCTGCCTTCACGACTTGCGCCAGGCTGCGATGGATCTCTGTAACTCTCAGGTCAAAACTGGCTTAGCAACCCAGCGGGCATGAGCAGAGCAAAACCCACATATCGACACCATATCGGCAAATGGCGGCGAAATCTTTGGAACCGATATGCCTAGCATATCACCATATCTTTTTTTTTCTTTTTTACTTTCTTGTTGTGTGTTTATTTGTGCTTTTGATAGTGTATGTATTTGTTGTTGTCGGACACTGGCCAGCCGCGTATACATCGCAGCGGGTCGTGGTCGATGTTGGCGTTGACAGCAGGGCCAACTCGCCTGCATCGCCCAGCCACAACAAAGAAACACCACACGGTAATAGCCATGCCATGGGTTCGACTCCCCATTGCAAACCTTTTTTATTTATTGTTATCCTCCTCGCCCACCCAGCCACGTGCTCGTACCTTCCCCCTGCTTCCCCATCGTCGACTACCAACTTGAACCACCTGCTTCTCTCATCAGCAGTTTCAACATCTACTTTATTACAGCCCCTCAACGGCGAGGGCTCTCCGTGTTTATGTTGGCAACGAAGGCGCCGCCTTTGTTGGTATATGCCTCAAGCTAAACAGTCATGTGGAAACAAACAAAGAACACAGCTTTCACAACATTGAAGCGATCCCCGCACAAATCCTGCATTTAACATTACAAGCATCAGTCAACCCATTCTATCAAGCCTCGAGTGAGTTATCCTCAATTTGGTCCTGATCCCAAGCCCTGGCATGCAATCTGTCGACCTAGTTCGACCATCTTGCCCGTGTCCTAGATATTTTACTGAGATGGACAGCTGTGCGAGGATTATTTTACCCAAAGCAAAGAAGTACTTGGACAACGAGACTACTTGATTCTAAAACTAGTTTGACTTGACCCCTTCCAAGCTATCGTGGCCTTCTTTGCTAACAGTTACGGTCTATAATCTAGGAACAGGATCAGCCCCGCGATCTCTTCATTGCGCTTGTCACGATATGCTGCATCAGCTGGTCAAACGAGACCCCGTTATCTTCCGCGATTATAGGCAGCTGAGACCATTTCGGACGCAGGCCAGCAAGGGGGTTGATCTGATACTTATCAGTTATTTGCTCAGAGAATCATCAATTTGGAAGTTCTCCAGACGTACTTCCATAACGCAAGCAATTGGATGGCCGGTAGAATGATCAATACGCAGATCTACTCTTCCTCCATCTCGACAACGCAGGACCCGCCATGCCTTCATTGCGCTCTGACATGCCAGTTCAACTTGAGCGTCAGCTCTATCTGCTTTGACCTCACGCACAATCCCATCCCAGTCCGTGTCTTGTTTTGATTTCTCTGTGGCAAACTGAACTGAAGAGGCATGGGCATTGCCGTCTTTGCAGCAGGGAGTTTCCGCCGTATACACCATCTCAGTGACACCCAGGCTTCGTTTCCGGTTCCCAGGATTGCAACCGTAAACTCACGGCCAGACAGAAAGGTCTTTATGAGGACTCCGTCTGATGACGGGCTGCTGGATTTCAACATTCGGACGACTGGCACAGAGGAAAAGATAAACAACAAAGTATAAAGACAGCTATTATCGTGTTGGATTCGAAGGAAAGTGCTCATGGTTCAGATACAGGCACTGGGCATTACATTATGATTTTAAAATCTTTGTACCTTCTTTCAATGCTTTGGGGTGTTTTAATGATGGAGTTGTTCTCAGTCCAGATGTAATCAATGTGAATGTCCAACTCCTCCCACTTTCCACTCCAGATCTTCTTCTCCAGGTTGTCGGCCAATATCATCCTATTCCACAAGCACCAAGACAAGCAAATCACAGATGCGTACAATTTCATAAATGACAAGCATCAAAAGCAGCACAAGAGCCATCGCAAAAACAACATAACAAAGATAGTAGGTCACATCACGCAACCCGATGGGTGGTGGTGGTGCTGGTGGTGCTGGTGTATGTGGGATTTGGTTCCTCACTGGCTCTTCCTCGCTAGAGTAGTCTCGCATGATGATATCATTCAACTCATCGTCTTCATGAACATCCTCTGGCAGGTATAACTGATTTTGGTCTTGGTTCATGTAGTAGACGCTAGGAATTCCGCGACTCCATAACACCACTCGTTTCAAGTTCCGACGGCGGATTCGGGAGTTCTGGCGTTGATGACTTGATGTAAAACCTGGTTGGCCGAACATTTTGAATATTGATGGTTGGATAGGTGGGTTTTGTGTAGAGAGGTTGAAGTGCCAGTTGACAACTTGAAAGTATCAGTTGAAGGTGGACTGAAGATAAAAGCAAATGATGCATTCCTGTGGTTTCAAAGGATATTTATGTTGCTCTCCTTGCCGTTCAAAACCCGTGCAAATTTGCGGCAATTTTTTGAAAAAAAACTTTTGTGAAATTGATGGGTTGACCCGGCTCGTTTATGTCTTTTGGGTTTTATTTCCTCGGCTTATTCTGCAAAAATCTGAAATAACCCAGGTAACTCGCAAGAACTGCGCAGAGATGTAGTCAAAGACTAAAAGAGATCGGGCGCCATAGTCTATAAACTCATATTTCTCGTGCATTTTTGCATGGACATATTGGTAAGCACCTAACATAGCCTACAACGATCAAAGCTCAGACATACAATTATTACATAGTCAAATCCTCAAAAGCCTATTGAGGTAACTCTCACTTTAAGG
Source organism: Talaromyces sp. P118-02 (assembly GCA_037040535.1). Lineage (NCBI taxonomy): Eukaryota > Fungi > Ascomycota > Eurotiomycetes > Eurotiales > Trichocomaceae > Talaromyces > Talaromyces sp. P118-02. Next base: position 169,716 of record JAXQGY010000892.1, read on the forward strand.
CGTTACACTCCATAGTACCCCTGCTCTTGTCTAGCAGCGGTTACTCGGTTGTAGTTGCTAACAACCAACATTTGGAGGCGGCGTGGTCTAGTCTCTCTCCGTCTTTTAATAGAAAAGTCTACTCATTCAACAAAAATGATCTTGAAGATGACTGCACGTACGTAATACATATACGCATGAGCAGAAAATAAACTGTAGGGAAAAATCTTGGCATTTTATAGGTGCGTATATCATATTGGTTAAAGACATAACTTTTGAACAGTACATATGTACAAGTAAACCTACACCAAGGCAGCTATATAGTACTAAGCAAAAACAGTAGTAGTAATAGTCGACTTGATCCAGCATTTCAAATATTCCAAGAACAGCCCCTGGATAACCAAGTTAGCAATAACAATACAACAAAATGCAGCGAATAATCACAACTAATAAGTACTAATAGCGTAATTATGATTGCTCGCATTTGTATTGTCTTCTCAGCATGCAGCGTAGTAAAAAGTATAGTTTGCTTATTGGCACATATCAGGCTATATTCTTGTTAGCCTATGCAAGTATAAGGTTAAACTCTTTCAAATTCGTCAGCAGGTGTAACCATAGCAGGCAGGACAATTAGCAAATTACACTGTTAGTGTTTGTTTTATTGGGTCGAAATAATCTACGAAGCTCCTCGGCATTTTGCTTCAATTCAAATAAGCTTTTGGTGGCACCTAAACCACACCCTCCACACCCCCGACACCCAGCTCCGCTCGCGGGCCGGCGGTATACATTTCTTTTCTGCTAGGTGTCTGATAAGAACTAAAGGCTATAATAGATGCGTGGTCAACTAACAGATTATTGAACGTTTACTTGCATACAGAGCTCTCCGTATATACGACGGATATATGCACAATATCCGTAACACTCGGCTTTGAAGTCAAGATTGGCTTCTGGAACCATTCGAGAAGCATTCTAGAAGCCAAGAAATACACGCTTGTGATTGGCTGAACCGGACCACCCCTTTTGTCATCCACGGTTTCAACTTTCATGTTTACAACCAACAAATTGTAAGTGGATCAAATGATGCATCCACGGATTAATATGGCTATGAATAATTAAGGTCGGTATCTGAAATCAACTACCGAGCCAGATGAAAGAAGCTTTACGAGTGGATCAGGATTATGAATGAGCCATAGATCGCTTACTAAAGCATACAACCGTAGATGTGGCTTGCTTCAGGAAAAATGAATGAAAAAGAAAAGGCGATGCATTAGGAATTGGTCTAATAATTGGCAACGCTCAACACGCATGCCAATGTTGTATTATGAAGATAAGCGCTGCCCAGCGTTATGCTGTTCGTTCCGGTAAATATATACAACAAACATAAAGCATTTTCACCCCAAGGAAATATACAAAATGGCCGGAATAAAAAAACAATAGAGGAAATGAATCAGAAAATAAAAAAGAAAAGAGACACCGTACTCCATACATGACTGATGAAATGGCCAAACCGATATTCTTAAAGTTTAAAAGTGAAATAGACATCGTGTTGATTTCATGTGGAATTCGTTCCGCGGCGTCCTCTTCTGACGCGCGACGAAGTTTTGGATTTTGACGACAGACTATCGGGGGTCTTGTAGTCTGGACTATATGGGTCGACCAAGCTTCGTTCGGGACAGACGTTGTCGTTGGCATAGTTGAAGTAGCGCTCCATAACGTCGGTTTTGTGGAGTTGGCGTTGTGGACCGTATGCAAAATGAGAGACAATGGCGTGCGATTCGATGAGGACAGCTGAGAAATGTTAGCATAAATACACTATGCAAGGGAAAAACAAACATACATTTTTGGAGAATACGAGGCATCTCAACAGTCAACTGCTGCTCGTCGTCGCCGTTCGGATGTCCTGTGACCAGGTCCATATGGTCGATCACATCGGCGCCGCGCATGGTGATAAAGTTGATGCTGATTCGGATGCCGCGCATATGCCAGGTAGTGCCTTTGCCATAGTCCTTTCCAAGGCCATATTTGCCGAGCTCGCCGTTTTCAAGGTTCGTGAAAAAAGAATAGTGGTTCTGGGCGCCAATTCCCCATTGGGTCAGGTGCGGGGCACCCTGGGAATCGGTGGCGGCAACACTCGTTTTGTAAATGTCGAATTTGTTGCGAGTCGGGAGCCAGCGGTGTTTGGGAATGTCCTCGTCTGCCTGAACGTTGAAAAAGTTGGTAAAATTGTCAAAATTCTTAAAGTCCAGGGTTGTGTCTCCTTCCCAGAACGGCAAGTCGGTAGTCTTCCACAATCCGTTGCCGCGCGTGGCCAGCTCGTCCTCCTTAGGGATCAGCTCGGGCTTGAACGACTGAGCAGTGTCTAAATGGTAGTGCCACCAGCCGAGCCCGGGGCTGTTGATAACGTTTGCAGCAACTATCAGGGCATCCGGGTTGTTAATCAGAGTGGTGACAGCCCTGGCGATGGCCTGCGGCTCCACATAAACGACATCATCGTCCATCTTTACGTAGATCGTCTTTCGCTCCTTGAAGGTGGCCTCGTAGACGCTATTGTAGCTCTTTTGGTCCAAGCGCACGACCTCGTAGCCGCCATCGGAAGCATCAGCAACGCCCTCAATCCAAGCAATATCTTCTTCGTTGTCGGTATTAGCAGCCCAAATCACCTTGTCCAACCAGCCGCCGTTGGAGACAAGGTTCTGACGAGTGTAGCATTCGAGAATGGACGAGCGATCGCGGCGGCCGTAGAAGACGACACCGACGACTCTGAGACCGTCGGGCTTGACGAGCAACGGGGTGCCATCAAAAGCAGTCTCGAGGTCATCCAGATCATCGACGGGGGCGGATGGCACTTTAGATGGCATTGCTGGAGCATGGGTGCCATCAGACGCATAAGGATGGCCGTCATGGTGGTCATTAGTGTTATCAGGATGGACCGAGGAAGGCGGTGGTCGCGACGGCCAAAAGGGCGGTTCTTCAGCGTAGACGTAGGCAAGCGAGAAGATGAACACCGCGACGACGGTGACGGCAGCGAAATATGTCATGCGACTAAACCGCCATTGGAATGGACTCTGTCCGTACGACCACTTGGGGATGAAGCTCATTTTTGCTGTCTGTCCGGGTAGTCAAGATCACCAAAAATAGACACCCAACTCTGGGGAGTGAGGCGACAAAAAGCGGGGGACAGCAGCGACAGAGCAAGCAAGAGAAAGAGAGCGGCGGTGATGGAAGCAAGATCACAACCTCAGACGACGACAGACATGGCGAGCGAGAGAGAGCGAGAGAGACAGACAGAAAGAGAGTCAGTCAGATCCGGTCAAGCCTCGTGCAAGAGGCTGACTAGGCGTGCATCCGGGCAAAAATTAGCAAGAGCGCAAGTCGTACCGCTCCGGTACGATACGAGCCCCACTGTCTCTGTTTCGGGGCATCCTGGCCGCGTTCAGCCAATCAGTGGGGCTGGCACTGGCACCCCACGGCGGGAGCGCACTGGATCAGGACTAGCGTGAGATATTATATATTACACGCTATACCCAGATCGGCCCCAAATCTGAGTCAATTCTGCTATTTTGGACCAATCAGCTGCTCAGGAATGATTCTGCCTTTGGTTGGGCGGCCTGAGTGGCCAGTAGCGTTGCAGTTTGCGGCTGCGGCTAGCCTGTTTCTGTCCGCCAGCGCCCAATGCGGCAAGTCTGTCGTGTAAGAAACAATACACTATACTCCATACTACTATATTGAAAATCCCTTAGCCAGGGGAAACATTTACGCGACAGTGAGACACTGTGGTGTCCCTGAAAACGACAACCTGAAAAGGATGCATTGCGCAGTACTAAGACAATATGCAGGCGAACAAAGCCAGAGGCGGAACTCGGGGTTTGTCTTTCAGCCCAGCGCTAGACTCTAAACTCCACTGTGCAAGCTTGTTTCGAAATTGGCCCGCTTTTGCCCCCAACGGCCCTCAGCCTCAGGAGTGGTTGGTTGGAAATAAGGCATTGAACACAATAATAATTATTTCTAGAAAACAATCCGGTTTCACAAGGGTAGGCCAAGTCATTTTTATTTCGCAACCAAAAATGCGCTTTAGGTTTCTTCTCTGTTTAGCACGTTAACAGTAATACGCCGAGTTGAAGGCGACTTAGTCGCCGGGTCCGGCACCAACGCTTTATCCAGCCGCTATTGATTGGAGTTTAATGAGCGGATTGATCTGGCCTCCGAGGAGAACTCAGAAAAGGGGTTCCGTTGATCTTTATTTTAACTTTCGTTTAATTGGCCAGGAACGGAGTAACTCTGTCTTTACTCTATACGGAGTACATACTACGTACACGACATCGTAGTTAGTAGTTACTGATTTATTATTGTGACAAAGGCAGAGAATATGGCAGTGCACTATACGACCCCGGCCATCACTCAGTATTTGTTTGGGGTGTTTTATTCCTGGGTACACACAGATTCATCAAAATATTCAATGAACGATGGACGCAGATCGCAAATCAAGCTCATCCGAAAGGCTTGGCATCGATGCTTACCCAAACAGGAAATCTTGGCATATCTTCATTATATGTATGCGCGGCATCTCGACCATCTACAGAGTACGCTAAATGATGTGTGGTGCGTAAAGCTCATGAAATTTCTTATATTTATTATTTATACATCTTGTTGTAGGATTCACCCACAGCCAGGCGTCATCCTCACTCCGCTGCCGAGACACAGGCCATACAGTTCGTCGACATAGCACGTGGTCTCCACCTTCCTCCTCCGTGGCACGTCAGCCACCTTGCTCGACACAACCTCACTCTGCGCGTCATCTAACTGCGACACTTCGATACGAACTTCTCTGTTGATGAAGATCTCGTTGGCCGACACCTTTTTCCCAGATGGTTGGCGCACGAGAGATTCCTGCGAGAGACTCCGCCGTTGTTCTTGTTGACTGGTGTGATGGCGATGCTTTGTGAATGCAAACGATGTCCACGAGAACCGGCGCCGGCGCCCTCGTCCCCGTTGACTCTTCTCCATCATCAGCAGTGACGATGGCATAGAATCGCGATCTGCCATGGACTGCGCCGAATACGAAGCAAACTCGGCGTTAAGCTCGCGCAGGAACCGGTCCCGCTCAATGAGCCCGTCGTTGACCTGCTCCTGGACGCGGAACAAGCGCAGCGGGACGAAATGATGCAACCCAGGGTCTGATATCTGCGTATCCAGCGCCGACACTACCCGGAAACACAGCAAGGTGCAGGGCTCTGAGTCAGGGGACGGCAGTTGTTGTTTGTGACATGGCGCTGAGAGCGGCTTCCCCGAGAAGCGTACCGCGGACGCGATGCTTTTGGGCAGGCTGGCTGCGAGTTCGAGAATGGCCCTGTAGAGGTGGTCGGCAAAGGTGCTGTCTGGCGATTTCTGGAGACTTTCTGTGCTGCTGCTGCTGTCACTGATGAAGGCGGTTAAATGTTTTAGGCATGTCGTGATTGTGAAGTCGCTCATTTGAGATATCAGATCCAAGTCCGCCGGACAGAGTGATTTGACTGGTAGAGAGGAGCTCGGTAGTGCAATGGGGCCATTGAATGTGGCGAGGACTTCAAAATGCTCTTGTACTGTAGGACGCATGGCAAACGCGACAACATGCACCCCAGACGAATACCCCTTTGGAAGTCGGCAGTATTCATGCATTTCGTGCAGGTATTCTGTCAACTCGGCCACTGGGACATGAATCCTAGATGCCAGCGTGCTCGCAATTCGCTCAATCGGGGCAAACCGAAACCCACTGGCCATGAACCGCGCCACTTCTTCTTGGCTGCTCAACTGACGCACGGTGAACATGAGCTGGCCCTTACCAAGGCGCGGACGAGACGACATGGCCGTCGACGGTGATCCTCCCTGGAACCGCGAGATCTGCGTGCTGGTCGACACCACTTCGGGATACAACTCGCCCAACCCAGAAAGGGGCTGACGCAGTTCGTCGGCGAGGTCTTGTGCCGATACACAGAAAAACTGCTTGAACAAGGTGTCGAAGCCGAAGCCAGTGCTGACATGGTTGTCAGTAGCACCCCGTTGGTGAATAAGCCTGTTTATCTCTTCTTCGTTGCTTTGTAGTGTGCGCTTCATGAACGGGATGATGTCTTTGACTAGAGACCAGTTGCGAGACGCCCGAAATGCCCAGAGAAAAGCGGGGTGTGTGCGGCTAAAGTCGTCGTCTTTCATATACTACACATCGTCAGTCTATCATACGCTTAAAACAGCAAGAAAGACTCACTCGACCGATATATCGATCAACGACTTTGCGAGTCGGCAGCAGGGCCTGCGGGGTCACCATGATACGGCCAGCAGGATCAAAAAGCACACATGATAGCACCAACTGACGGGCTCGAGTCGTCGATCGTCGCCGATTTCCGCCAGCAACGACGGCACAGATGGACAAAATAACGCACGACGCAAAAGACTATTACTGTTAGTCACCAGTCGACCCCCAGATCGAAAGAAAACTCACCAAGGCCGAGCATATAATAACCGTCTGTGTTCTCGACAGCTGTGCACCGGTCTTTACACCAGGAACACGGCGGTACGAGGTGCCTGCTGAAGCCGTCCAATGCATACCAGACACAGCAACGGCCAGAAGCGCAGCGCATATCAGCCTACGCCACCAGCTATCCGCCCATGCGGCTTTCCATCGAAAGAAAACTGTTAGGGCTGACATGGCCGAGAACACAGCAATCATGGCAGCTCCAATAATATTGCCGACCGCGTACGAGCAGGTGTAGTTGGAAATGCCGAGTTGCCCGATATAATGCATGCCGCAGATGGCGCCGCCAGTCAGCATGCCCCCTGCTGCGAAACGGGACATTGCGGGACGTTCTTCGAATGAGATGGCGTAAAAGGCCGCGCAGAGGACGAGGATTGGCAGGATGAGCGAGAGGATGGTGAAGGGGATATTGTATGAGATTTGGTCGCTGTCAGCGCCGTTGCCGAGGTAGATGGCGCGGTTTCCAATAAAGTGCATGCTCCAGATGCCAATTCCGCCCATGGAGAGGGACGACGTTAGCAGGAGATACCTACAACTGTCAACAAACTTCTATTTTTTTTCTTGGGGGATAGATATCCTACCAATTGAGCAGCCCCGACCTAGACGTCCTCCGATGCAGCATTTCCAAGCACGTCACTGAGCCCATGGCGCTGATAATATAAGATAGCGCAATGAATCCACCGGCATACGACACCGGCATAGGCACAAGGTCATCCTCCATGGCCTGTGATGGTGGTGCCATTACGAACTCAACAGACGAAGTAAGCGAGCGCAAAGACTTCGTCCAGGAATGTGTGTTTCATTTTATAAAAAAAAAATTCCTTCAAACCAAACGGAACTCTCCGAATTTCCCCATGCAGCAAGCGACAAGAACCCAGTCGATTTGCGGATCACATTGTAATGGGTACGCTTCCTGCAAAAACTCCACCACCCACCACCCAGGCAGGCTACTGCAGGAAATTATGATACAAAACTTAGCCATGTGGCATGCATGAGAGGGTCCCGGAAGAAAAACCTAACCATCTTTCCCTAGAATCCCTACGATTAGAACGAAACTCCCATTCGTGATTCGACGAGCCGGAAAAATGATGGTATCCACAGCACAGCTCGATCGATGCACCCAAGATGACAGGTAATCTGCAAATGCCAGGCGCCACGAACACTAAGTTCACTAATGGTCGAATCAAAATGCTGGAATTGATATCCGGCGTCCTCCAGGAAAAAAAACCATCCTGCTCACCATAGTAAAAATGGTTGAGCCTTGTGGGTTTTTGTACCAGAGCATAGTTAGCGGCGATGCGTTGAACCATGTGGCTGGCTGCAGGCCAGCTAGTACGCAACTCTGTATAGGGCTATGCTTCTAGGCCTATCCGGCTCGCTTTAAAATGCCTTGGTTTTACATTATCAAATCTATTTTGCTTTTTTCTCTCTCGTATTACTGGGTCTTTCTTCCACGATTTTTTTAAAGCTCGGAATCAGACCGTGGATCATCCTTCGTGCCCTGACGTGCAGCTGCCAGCAGAGTTTGGTCGTACCATACTTAATTCACTGTGTACTGACGTAGCACTTGAGTGCTATAGTGGAGAAAGCCACATGGCCGATGGATCAAATCGATATCGGTGATTAATACGCATAATTATAGTTGGGCCAGTTTGTTGTGGTGCGGCTAGGGCTAAATATGACTCGTCTGTTCCTGACAGGTCAAGTATACAGGTAAAACCACCTCCTTGCATGTCAATTGATAGATGTCAAATGTCAAAGAAGACAGGGAAAAGCAAAATCATATCATTTGAGGCATTAAAATAACCTTTGGCTACATGCAATGTGATAGAATTGTTAGTCGACGATAAAAAGAGAAAATACTGAGCACCGGGTAGAACGGAACGAATATCGGCATCCCCGAACCACTAGAATAGGTCTTTTACTGCTGGTGGTAATATAGTATACAACAAAGTTATTGCTGCTGCGATTATTCAGTAATTACTGGTTATCAATTTTTTTATTACTTGTATACATTAAATTCAATCAACTTTTCTTCTCGATCACAAAGTATCCGTAACACACCCGTGGCTGGCATCACCCACCAATCTAGACCCCAGTTAGCAAGTCGTCTCCAGAATGATACGAAAGAAAAAAAGAAAAAGAAAAGAGGAACGTACTTGGCATATTTCCCCAGAGTCCCCCTCAACGTCAAACCCGTAGGCGGCAGCTTTCCAGCCACACGGTCTGCTTCCCACTGCTTGCGGCGCGACGCGAGCTCTTCCTCGCCGACGTGCAGGTCCAGAACTCGCGTTTCAGCGTCAATGGTGATGTCGTCGCCGTCCTTGACCAGGCCAATGGGTCCGCCCACGGCGGCTTCGGGCACAATGTGGCCGATCAGGAAGCCGTGAGAACCGCCAGAGAAGCGGCCGTCGGTGATGAGGGCGCAGGAGGCACCGAGGCCGGCGCCCATCAGGGCGGATGAGGGTTTCAGCATTTCTGTAGGAGTTAGTTTATGCCCATTGGAAATTCTTGTGTAGTACTGACCTGGCATTCCAGGTCCGCCCTTGGGTCCGCAGTATCGGATAACAACCACAGTCTTGTCTTCCTTCTTAATCTCCTTGCGCTCGAGGGCAGCCGAGAAGTCGTCCTCGTCGTCAAACACACGCGCCTTGCCCTTGAACACAGTGCCCTCTTTGCCCGTGATCTTGCCAACGCAGCCCTCGGGGGCCAGACTGCCACGCAGGATCTGGATGTGGCCGGTCTCCTTGATGGGTTGCGAGAGCGGGCGGATGATCTTTTGGTCGTCGGGGAAGTCGGCCGCCTTTTCGACGTTTTCGGCCAGTGTCTTGCCAGTGACAGTCATGCAGGAGCCGTCAATCAGGCCTTCCTTCAGCATGAACTTTATAAGAGACGGCGTGCCGCCGATGTTGTACAGGTCGTTGAAGACGTACTTGCCAGACGGCTTCAAATCGGCCAGGTAAGGGGTGCGATCCGAGACGGCCTGGAAGTCATCAATGGTCAGCTTGATGCCGACCGAGTCAGCAATGGCAATGAGATGGAGAACCGCGTTGGTCGAGCCTCCAGTGATGTTGACGAGGATCATCGCGTTCTCAAAGGCCTGGCGGGTCAGAATGTCCGATGGGCGGATATCTTCGACCAGCAGGTTCTTGATGGCGGCACCAGCTGCCAGACATTCGAGCTGCTTGGCCTTGGAGTCGGCCGGATTGGAAGAAGAACCTGGCAGCGTCATACCCATAATCTCAATGGCACTGGCCATGGTGTTTGCCGTGTACATGCCACCGCAAGCGCCCTGGCCGGGGCAGGCGTGACGGATAATATCAAAGCGCTTCTCCTCATTGATATCACCACTCAAAAACTGTCCGTAGGCCTGGAAAGCAGAAACAATGTCAATGTCGGCATTGCCTTGCGTGGCAGCACATCCAGGCTTGATCGAGCCTCCGTAGACCATAATACTAGGCCTGTTCACCCGTCCCATCGCCATCAACACACCTGGCATGTTCTTGTCGCATCCGGGAATGCTGATGTTCGCATCATACCACTGCCCACCCATAACCGTCTCAATCGAGTCGGCGATAAGATCGCGACTCTGCAGCGAAAACCGCATGCCCTTGGTACCCATACTAATTCCGTCACTGACGCCGACGGTGTTGAACTGGTACGCGATCAAGTCCGCCTTTTGCACGCCTTCCTTGACAATATTGTTGAGCTGTAGCAGGTGCATGTTGCACGGGTTGCCCGTCAGCCAGACCGACGAGATTCCGACTTGGGCCTTGTTCATGTCGCTTTCGGATAGGCCGGTGGCGTACAGCATGGCTTGCGATGCACCCTGCGAGATGGGCTGCGTGATGTTGCGCGACACCTTGTTGAGGGCATCATCTTTGTGACGTGGGAGTGTGGTTGAGAGCGAGCGACTAGAATCAATCCATGTATTAGCTTTGTCGGTGTGTTATTCGTGCTGCATTTTTTTTTTTAACTCACGAAGCGAAAGACGCATTCTGAAAAGCTCGAATGGCCGAGGGCATGCGCCCACGAGCCTGTGACAGAAACATTTTTGCAGTGACTCAACCGCCAATTGATTCGTGGGCTGGGCTATGTCAATGTTCAGCTGAAGAACATGAAGCAATTGACGAGGGACGAGGCTAAGAAATATGGGCTGGAGCTCCCGCCGGGGAGCAAGGGCGAACTCCGGTGTCGGCACCGCACACGACGTCAGCCAATGCGCGCGCGGCATATGTCATCCTGCATGGTTGGTCACGTGAGTCCTCGTAGCAATAAATTGATATTTCTGGCACACGGAACATTTGGATAGAACATATTTGCAAATCAGCTTCAATCATTATCAATCATTATTTTTTAATTGTTGTTACATTTTTTCTAGGTGCAGGAATCAACGCCTCCGCTTCAAGTTCACCCTAATACCCATGATGTCATTGTCATGGTAGAGAAGCGGGTATGCAGGAGTCGTAACAAACATCATTAACCATAAGCAATCATAAGAATATATAGTACAAGACACCGCCAACGATATCGCTAGCAAACTCAAGTAGTCCTCCAAAGTCCTATGTTTCAAGGAACCTCCTTGTCCCCTCTTTTCAACTCTCCGTCGAGATCCAGGGCGTCTTTGACGTACGCCAGGTGAGCAATCTCATCCAAGCCCTTCCGCCTCGAATGCCGCTTCAGCAACGCTTCGACACACTCTCGCGCACCTTCCAGTTGCTGGCCTTTCACAGGATCCCACTCTTCGTCCTCGTCGGCATAGCGGTACCACGACCACTCGCAACGGGCGATGCGGTGTGGTGTGCGGGCACGGAGCTTTTCCGGGTCGCCCCGCGTGCCTGGTAGGACGTCGAAAGGAAGACGGCTCTCCATCATGGCATACAAAAGCACGCCTAGGGCCCATGCATCGGTGGACCGCCCGTCGTACGGCTGGCCCATGAGAATTTCGGGCGCTGCGTAGTCTTCGCTACCGCATCGAGTGTGCAGCAATGGGCTCTCTGGGGGCTCGGGAATCCGTCGAGACAGACCCAAATCACTGAGTGTGATGACGGCACGGTCATAGGTACGCCAGTCCGATACTTGTTCCATGGCTGCCACCGGCGGATTGACCAGAACGTCTAATACAGTTGTCAGCGCATTCATTTTACAGGTAGATGCAAGATAAGTTCTTCGGATGTGCCATACTTTCCAATTTGATGTCTCGATGAACAATGTAGTTGGCATGCAGATAGCGCACCGCCGCTACCAACTCAGCAAAGATACGTCTGATGAGCGGTGGACTCAGAGTCTTCATGGCCGAGGTAGCAAAGTCAAAAAGATCCCCGCCAGGGCAATAGTCCAAAACCAACAAGGCTCGACGTTCGTCACTCCCAAAAGCCTTCAACTGCACCAAAGACGCATGGTTGACCGATTTGAGAATCTCGACTTCGCGCTTGAGCGAGACCTCGACCCGGTCCTCGTCTGCGCCTCCCGCGGGTCCGTACTCGATAATCTTGACAGCAACCAGCTTTTGCGACATCAAACTGGGCATACGGACATGTCCATCTTTGCCTGGTGCATCCCCAGGTATGCGCACGCCAAGACTGACCTGGCTGAATGTCCCTTGGCCTAGTTGGCGCAGCTTTCGGTATTTTCGGGGCTGCTTCGTGCGAATTGAGCGAACATAATAGATTTCATCCTGAGAGCCGTTCAATAACTCGCTTTTGATGATGGGCTGAGAGCCGACGTCGTCGTCACCACTCTGGGTCGATCTAGGCGGAGTTGGCGGCCGCCCTCCGGCAAGGGAAAGACCTCTCTGGACGGCCAAGTACTGTTCGCGATGCATATTTCCCATATCAGTCGCCAAATCCGCCGCTGACGACGAGCTTTCCATGGAAGGGCCCGGCCCAGGCAGCGCATTTGGTCGCGGATGCTGTGTTGCCGCTTTCTGGGGGATATACTCGCTCAAGCTGCGATTGCGCGCATGGCGTGGCACGTCGGCTCCCTTGTTGGCCTTATCTTCTCGGACGTCGTCATCATTCAGTGGGTGCCCGCTATATCGTCTTGACCGAGAGTGAGTGGAGGCGGTGCGGAGCAACTGATTGGAGTCGCTTGGACGCAGGTTCACCGAGCCACTGCGCGAAATTGTCGACGAGGTCCTGGAGAGGGAATGCGACGAAACGGTGCGGCCCCCGAGCCGCCATGATGACGGACTGAGGTATCCGATTGGCGACGGCAGCGGCGTGATGTCCGCCATGGCAGCCAAAACAGGCGACGAGATGGCAGACGAGCGGACCGACGACGGCGACAGGGAGCTCGTGCTAGACAGCGCGTTCATGCGAATGGCCCAGCTCGGGGTGCGGCGAGGAAGGCTGGCCGTCGAGAGGCTGTGGCGTAGTAGTTGCGCCTCATTATCATGGAGCGGGGTGGTGTCCATGGTAGATAAGTCAGTCCGCACATGAAGCGCCGGCGATGGCTGCTGATGCCGTGGCATCGCACCGTGGCTTGTCCATGCTGAAGACGTTGCGGTCTGTGAAACAGTGCTGGCCGAATCCGGGGTGGTTGCCTGTGCCGATGTTGACGCTCTCGTCCGGCTTTGTAGTTCCTGCGACCTGTTTTGCTGCGACGGCGTCTCTGACCCAACGGTCTGTCGACGAGGCTCGGGGGTCAACATGGACGACCAAGAGACAGAGGACAGAGCCCCGACGGCGGGGGCAAGGAGGGCGCCGTGGTTGAAGTTATATAAATGATTTTTCTTCTTCGTTCCCTTGATTCAAGGGAAGGAGCGGGCAGAGAGCCGGCACTAGGCTTGGCGGCGGAACTCGGGCTAACGCAAATTCGGCGGGAGCGGGAGCATGATAAATCTATTCCATAATAATAAGAGCGGAGATAAATATAGTTGCAGTGTTTGTAAATATAGGGCTGCGAGGCCTCAGTCAAGAGGGGAGACGAGACAAGATAGACGGAGATCGGACGACGCGTTGACGCAGAAGGAAGGGAAAGAATCACGGGAACAGGCTCTCGGCCCGCGTTCAGCGGCAACAGGATTTATGTATGGTAAATGCGCCACCAGCCCCATTGACGAAAAACTTTGGGGGAGGCTGCAGCCAGTGTTGCTATTCTCGGTTTCCTGCTGCTAATGAACTAGCGAGCAATTCTCCCACTTGCAAACCGCCTGGTTTCGTGGCAAATCACAGGCGCGCATTCGCCGCGACATGCGCTGGGCTTGCCTAATGCGGCAGTTCCGCAGCGGTCACGTGGGCGCCACTCCAAATCAGGACTAGGTCCGTGCAACTGCCGTCCTTGCGTCGACTCTAAAGTGTTTAGTGATGCGCTTATCTTCAGGCCAGGCAAGTATACAGATAAAGTTGTATCATTTTATTATTTCATTATCTTATTATTACTGCAATTACGATTAGACAGGCTATCGGCCGACAGCATTGGCAAACAACTCGATCTGCATGTGACTGTCGGAGCCAATCCAAAACTGAATGTTGCGCTGCACCGCGTCGCATGCCCGCCATGCACACGGTGATTGGCAGTTCGGCATTGTTTTTCTTTTCAAGATGCACTATGCAGATCGCTGAGTCAGGCAACAGAATCAGCCTTTACGATTCAGTTGCCGTTCTGTCCAATCTCTAGAACGTTTATCGTTTAGGAGTCATCTAATGTAATGTGCTTTTATTCAACACTATTTGTCTAATATCCATGTGATCATCGCCAATGCTAACACAGACAGCCGCTAGAAAGAAACCTCAAGAAGACAGAAAAGCCTCTATATATACAATACAAGGTCGAAGAGATCCATGATCATGCCCGGTCCCAAACCCGTCAGAAAACGCGTATAAAATGCCCTGACGCCGGAGTTGGAGATAGTCTGGTGTAATATTCGGGAAAAAAGAAAAGAAAACATTATTGATGGTACAGTGCGCGAAGAATGCATAACTCGGTAAAAAGCGCGGAGCTATGACATCGATTGTTTAGTAGTGCATGTCGGCTGGCGATCATGGCGAAGAAGAGATAGGGGGAGTGGAGTGTTTCGTTCACGAGAAAAGGGCCTTGCGAGTGACCTGCAATATATTATCAGCATTTTGAAATGAAAAGAAAGAAATTTTAAAGTCAAGTTCGTGACTTACAGTCCAAACACCCGCAATGCTAGCCACTATTCCACCAGAGATAAGCATTGGCCGAGTACCCCGGGTACTCTTGAAAATCATCCCGCTCAGGGCACCAGCAACAATACTGTTGACCGAATCGTGCTTTCCACGGCCGTATCCGAGCATCGAGTTGATGCCATTGTAGACCATCGCGACGACACCGGCCGAGTTCCCGAGGAAGGGGCCGCGTCGGGTAATCGAGTTGAGCACGCCGTTGAGACGCAGCTTTGGCGCCGCGTTGGCCGGCGTCCGGCTGAGGCCCTCAGCCAGACCCCATGCTCCTCCTATCGTCAGGCCTGCCAAATATGTTGTGCCGGTGCCGTAGCAAAGATCGTCCGACCAGCCTCGGGAGGGAAGAGCCGATCGCGATCCAGGGAGTGAATCCAGAGCAGAGTCCTCCAGGGTGAGATAATCGAGAGCGTCTTGGTTCAGCCCAGCCAGAGGATGGAGCTGCGAGGGATCAGGAAGTGCGTTTTCCTGGAGAAAGGACGAGACATCTTGAGCGGAGGTAGGGTCGAAGCCGCCCTCGGTGGCCGTGGCTTTCCGACCACTGAAAGAATCCCAGATCGCCATTATGTGTGAGAAAAGAAAATGGGTGTATTAAAATATTTAAAAAGCCGTGCCGAAGAGAAAGATCGAAGGAAAATAATGGAATCGAGATGGCAGACTGATGCAAAGAACGGCGAAAAGGCTAGAGTCTTCCGATGACAAAAACTTTGTCCCAGCTTCCCCGTGACTGGCGGCCGTCGGAGCGCCGGAGAAACCCGCGTGCCGAGGAAGCGCGCTAGTCCCGAAGTAGAAGCGACGTCTAAATTTCCGCCGCAAAGGAAAGTGGGATGTTTGAGGAAGTCACGATATGAGACAACAACTTCGTCTTGTTCTTCTTGTCCTCTCGGAATTAATGGCAGCTTGACCGGCTGCTTTCCTCACCGTGAATTATGGCCACCGCCGGCTCCGAGCCCGTGTCCGATGGCACTGACAATGCGGACATACAATCAGTGTCCAAAAATATACAATTGGTCTCGGAGGACGTTTTGCTCAATTTGTGCAAAGGGCCCCTGAGGAACTTTGCCCGGAATTGCCAAGATGCACAGTATGTTAAGAAATTGACATATTTTTTTCCTTTTTCTAAAAAAATTACCCAAGTCTTCACTAGCAGTAATCGACAGTACCATCATGCTAACCGTGTATAGGCAGGTTGAGGGCGTCTGGGAGTCCCTGTTTCTCACCTTCTCAACTCGATCTACATCAAGGACCCAGACATTTGCCGCTTCCAATGCGCTAGTTCTATTTCTGGAGCATACCAGTACATCTAAAGTCGACTCAACCCGGCAGATGCTGCTTTCTCACGAAAGATGGTTGGCGGTCTACCAGACAATCTTGACCAGGTTCGAGGATGCTACACCGAGGCCCATGAAAAATGTTCTGGGCATGTTGATAAAGATGCTCAAGCATCACCCAGACTCATCCGAAGCGCAATTAATCAGAGCTGGGGTGATTGATGCTACGATGCCGAGTATCGTACTGGGAGATCCACGATCTCGAACAAAATCTTCGGTGGCCACATTAGATAGGCTTGTGCGGGAGAATGCAATCTCAGTCAAAACATTCATATCATTAACGTGTGACTGGCTCGTGGCAAATTATGAGAAATGGCGTCCGCTCTACCAGGAGTACTGCACGTCCTTGAGCATTGATACTTCATACTTCACCAAGGCAGATTTGAAGTACGACGAGACTAGCGAGACTATCAAGACCATCGTACCCACGATACTCAACCTAGCTCTGCTTGTCTACCCAAAACTCCAAGGCGGCATCCAAGTCGCTGGTTCACTGATGGCTGCTTTATATACAAAAGATATGGAGGCAACCAGCGGAAATCCCGCGGAAGCTTGCTACCCTCTGATGAGCTGGGTTGTACCGACCAGGTATATCATGCTACAAGACATAGACTCTCTAGAGTTTATGTCTCGGTCCATTTTGTTGTCCTTGTTGGAATGTGGCGCCCAAGGCTTTCAGAAATTCATCGAGAGCTTGCCTTTGGATGTGGTGCTTTCTGGAAATATAAAGAGCCAAACATCAGTCGATGAATGCCTTCTCCTTTTTTCAGCTTTGCAACTGGGCAGGAAGACTGGATACGTTCGTGAATATTGTAAGTGCAGAATAGCAGAATTGTCTGTTTTGCACCTAACTGACTATCTAAGCGGACAAATCAACAACTGGAGCAATCGATAATGAAGCACCTCTCGTACTCGACAGCAGAACCCTTGGACACTTCCTACTACACAAGGAGCAGAAAATCAGAATGTCGACACTGTCTCTCCTCGTCACTGATCCGATATCAACCGCACCTCTGTCTGCTACGGCATTAAACGCTATACTGATCGGTCTTCCGTCTATACATGCAGACTCAAATTCCAAAGTCCGCCAGGAACTAACGAGTTTAAACATCAAGCTAATGGCACGTCTGCGAGGTTCGTCGATACAGAAAAATTTCATGGAAAAAGACGGCCAGGTTGCGAAGGAATTTTTGGAAAAATACGTTGCGTTTTTGGAAGGAGAGCTGGTTTCTACTGCCTCTTATCAGCGCCACATAACCTCGCTGAGGTCGCTGAGTATCATCCTTAACACTGGTGTCGATCCAAATTCTAAACACGTCTCTAAAAAAGAGCAACAGCTGTGGCGCTACAAAGTGAACATTCTCCGACCAAGCCTCTTCCGACTCCTCGTCAATCTCCTTCTTGACCCATTTGAGGAGGTTCGGGGGACTGCTTTGACTTTACTTAGTTTATTTACCAATGACGCCCTTAGCGACTCGTACGAAGAATCCGACGTTGTACAACTCCTGACCAAGGCTTTGTCGAAAGCAGAAGTTTTGGCAAGCAACACGAGTCGCGCCGACCATACCGACACTGTTGCCAGACTCTATAATGCTCTATTCACTAGGACCAACAGTGTAGGCAGCACACAGACAGAGAAGTGGTCTGAAACAAAACTTGGTGTCGTCAATGAACTACTGCAGAGACTTGAAACAAAGGCGTTCCGCCAAGGTGGACTTTTCAGTACCTCTACGCGAGACAGTCCCCTCCATGGATATTTGGCCGCTCTCAAGTAAGCAGATAGAAACGAATTGTTGACAACGGGCTAACTTTCCTGACCAGGTATATTGTTGCAACGCCCGATTTCCATACTCAAATCGCAGACGATAAAGGCCGTGCGTGGCGCAATGTGCACGACAGAATTATCGCCGTATGCACGCAAATTTGGGAACAAGTCAAGCCTGTTCTGTGCATTGACTCGCCCGAGGGTCATATAGATGACTCTCTGGATGATTCGGCCCTTGGACCAAAAGATCTGTTGTCGTATTCATGGCGAGCCCTTCGAGAGACAAGTTATCTTCTTCATGCTACAATGATCAATACGACGTATGCTCCGCAGGACACGGCAGGTCTCAGACGAGAGGATTACGAAACTATTGGAGCGCTCAATTTTGTCCAATTGTCAGAACTGCGACACAGAGGAGCTTTTAGTGCTGTGTCGCAGTCGTTTATCACCTGCTGTGCGCGGTGCGCAGAAAGCAAAAACCCAGAAATTTCTAACCTACCGGACGGTTGGTACGAAGTAAGTAACTACTGTATTTTCTCATGAGAACTCTCGCTAACCGAGTACAGGAGTCGAAAAAGATTATTCAAGACCAGGCTTCCAAACTGACCAGAAGATCTGCGGGGTTGCCTGCTATTGTCTCTGGAATATCAATTGCCAAGTCTGACAGCGCATTATTCAGCCGTATCATGAACGAACTGCAAGAAATATCGAGGCAGCCAGCGCTCAAGAATGTTTCTTATAACGAGCTTTCATTGCCTCAAGTCCATGCGATGAATTGCTTGAAAGATATTTTTATGACCACAAAACTAGGAGACAAAGTCGAGCCTTTTATCATGCCAACTCTCAGCATTGCTACCGACTCTCTCAGTTCTTCAGTGTACGTTCTGACCTCAAAGATTTTGTCATTTTACTAATTTACTTTTGTAGCTGGGCAATTCGCAACTGTGGTTTGATGCTTTTCCACGCACTGATGATCAAAATGTGCAAGAGACTGTCTGGAACAAGCTTTGGCGCCAGCGGCTCGTCTGGAGCCGAGTCTGGAATGACCATATCCTTCCAGAAATATCCTGGCTTGACGCAGCTATTGACCAAGTTACTGACCTCTACAGAGTCGGAGAGCGAGACGCAAAAGATATTCCCTGCTCTTGAAATCATTGTTGAAAAGGTGCCCTCCTTGGCCGATAATGACGATGCCCTGTTGCGTAGCTTGGTGCTTGGCCATGTGAAGAGCTCTATTTGGATGGTTCGGGACCAAGCTGCCAGAGTGTATGCTTCTCTTTTGCAATCCACGGAGATTTTGAAATCCCTAGAATTGGAAGTGTGTCCTGACACAGAGGCCTTGTCCGAAAAACACATCCATGGGAAATTATTATGTATTCGCTATGCCCTGCTAAGAGCGTGGCATTCTGGATACTGGCATGGTACGTGTTTGTGAAACTTGAATATGAAATCGAAATGCTGACAGTTGTAGACCATTCTGGAAAGATATTTGAATTCATCCGAGAAACCTTCCATAGGTTCTTCCAACAGACAAAGTCTCAGTTTGGCCAAGCTGCCTTGGTTGATATATTGACAGATGCTCTTGAACACAATCTCAAGAGAAAGGGTACGCAGTGGATTATTATTTTTTTCTTAACTAGCTAACTGGTGTAGAATCCACCTTGAATTTTGCAAACGACATATTCGAGACCTACGACCTAGAACAGAATATGGCAGGACTACTCATCTCACCTGAAGAA
Source organism: Talaromyces sp. P118-02 (assembly GCA_037040535.1). NCBI lineage: Eukaryota > Fungi > Ascomycota > Eurotiomycetes > Eurotiales > Trichocomaceae > Talaromyces > Talaromyces sp. P118-02. The sequence goes on from JAXQGY010000892.1 coordinate 189,179, forward strand.
CGACTAAACGAAATCCGTGCGGGCTCGCTGCTTCGACGCTCGTTGACATGGGGTATAATTTTGAAAAACTCATTGCAGAGCGTTTCCGAGTCTCCCGTCGCACTCATTGGGCCGTTTTTCGACCTCTCTACTGGCGATAGCGATGCCGCCTGCTGGATACTTGAGCGCGTGCGCGATGTGTTCCCTGGGTACTTGCAGCAGAAAGATTTTCTGAGCTTATACTTGTTGATCGTGCTTCGGGAGCAAGAAGAGAATGTCAAGTCGAGAGCAGTCCTAAATCTTTCAGAAATTCTGCAGGATGCGTTGGAACAGGGGCTAACCGTTGGGTTTGTTGATAAATGGCCGCGTGTGTCGGAGCATCTCTACGTCCAATCTCAGGATCAGATATGGAGTCGAGAGTTGACAGAGAATGTGCTTCGGCTGCAGGGCTCTCTGTTAGCTTTGAAATACCGGGACACTCAAGTTGACTCTGAATCAAAGGAGTTAGCGCTTGATCTTCGACGATGGGTTGTTAGTCTTCGGTCTGCGTTGAGCGAGGAAACGGTCAGTACTCTTTCGTGTTATATGTCCACTGGAAATCTTTTCTCACAAATTTCTAGGTCTTTTCTTCAAGACTTGCAGCCATTGTTTCACTCAAGTCGTTTCGCCTCATTATGCGTAGACCCGATCAACCCCCAGAAACAAGCCCTGTGTTCTTAGAGCTTTATGTGATTTTGTACGACATGCTCAACGACGACGACGACGAGTTGAGGGATATGGCTGCACCGATCGCGTCCTGGGTTCTCTCCAACTCGTCCGTTTTCCCTGACAGAATAGTCGATTTGGCCGGTATTCCTGCAAGAGAGAGCCTGGTAGAATTCCTTTCAACCAACTACAACAAACAACAACCCCTCTTTCACCAAGCCGTCAGACGGCTTATGAACAATGTTATTGTTTCAGATGGAGGAGGTCCCTTTGTTCCCTTTGAGACGTTGCTTGGAGAACACCGCAAAGAGAGCACGGTACTCTTTGAGGAAGAGCGACAGAACTTGTTTATTGATGACGTATGCGAGATCGACACCTGGTCGGCGGTCCTGGCGGGTCTGGATCGATCTGTGTATGATCAGAAGACTGTTAGCAATCTTTATAGCTGGGTTTCAAAGGGGCTGGAGTGTCTTGAGACGGTTGGAGAGCAGGATGGCGCCATTGGCTGGACAGCCAAACCTGAGGTGTACACTCTGGGCGTGTTGCTGTTTAGTGTGGCATCTCTGCTCATTGCTACTGGCGAGGAGGACAAAGATAAAGATGCAAGCGTCAATCTGTCAAAGAGTCTTGAGGGGCTGTATGCAAAGGGCCAATCTCTCGCTTTGCACCCTCACTGGCTGTCGAGGATCAGGTCAGCCGTGTCTGATAGCAAAAAGTAAAAAGTAAATAGACGAAATATAAACTTATTGCCGGCCGTTTCATCTGATTCTGCTCCCTCACAAAGGCGGTGGTCTAGGGCATTTGCGCGGTGACCAGCCACGCCATTGAATTGGCGGGGGGCACCGCTGTTTGATTGTTTGATATTCCTCACTTGACAATTTGGGCGGTCATTTCCAGCAATTTTGACTGTTGGAAGCCATTGCAATCGTCTATTTGTATCGTCATCAGCCTCTCCCTCACTTTCGATCTCTGGATAATCAGCACCTGCAACTGGATAATCCTCTGCAACAGCTTGTTTATCTCCAACATCTCTCTCTCCCTTTTTCTCTCTCTGGTAGTGAAGACACTCTTCAATCTTGATATCCAGCCTTTATTCTGACCCGCGATACAAGACAGAAACCACTCACCTCACTACCGTTTTCAAGATGCAACCACAAGTGTTCCTCTTGCTCATCTGCCTCGTGGCCATCGCCGTCACCACAATCCTCTGCATCGCATTCTACATCGATAGGACGGTAGTATGGGTGCGCGAGAACGACGATGACAACAACAACAACAACCACCGCCACCATGCGCGCCGTCATCGTTCTCGCTGGATGCCGTCGAGGAATTATCAGACTTTTGCTCAGTCTGACCTCGAAACAGGCCCTCCTCCTTCTCCAGGCCCCGAGGACGAAGATCCCCATCTACCTCCAGGCACTCCTCCCCCACGACCCCAATCAGGGTACTTTGGTCTACCAAAACACCCTGGGCCACGCGCCCAATACAACTACCGCAACTGGGATCCTGAGGACGGCGTGATCGGGGTGACCTACAAAACCCGCGAGGAAGACGAACACGGACGCATCCTCGACGAAGAAACGGCGCGGAGGATCGAGGAGCATGAGCGGCACATGAATGATCCAAGCCCTTATGACTTGGAGGCTGCGTTGGCTCGAGGAGGGTCTTTGCCAATACCAATTCCTAATAAGCGTACAAAACGTCCTACTTTTCCTGTGCCGCAGAAGCTGATTTGGCAGAAGCTAACTCCGTTCGAAAAGGCTGGCGCGGTCTGGTGGCGCAATTAAGCAATGGATTTGGCTGGTTTTCGAGCACGAACACGAATAGCGCCGTATAAGGCGGGGAGAGGAGGGAGGGGATAATGCCGAGACTCTAGCTCTAGGTAATGTTTTCGGTTCATTCTGTACGTGAACCATTTGGCTGACAGATTATCATCCATGTAGAGAGACGGAGACAAATTGTACAGAACGAAGCGAAAACATACATGCCGACCTTGCAGACCTTCTCAAAAATGAGAAGGGCTCTGAGCTCTGTTAATAAGCTGGAAACAGAACCCTTTTACAGTTCTATTGGTTCTGATTTTACCTACATAACATTTGAAAACCGCTTGTATGTTTAGCCATAATTAAATAATAGGGTTACATTGCTCGACCCGGTGGAGTGGTCGTGTGCAACAGCCCAGTTTTCTTAATTTTATTTTGTATATTTGTCATTCTATACCTATGTAGCTTCCTATTCGTCTTCGTAGTGTTCGTACTGTCAGAAAATGACAAAGAATCAGCCGAGTCATTTTCATGCGGCTGTATGCACTCTCCCTGTCAAGGAGGAACAGGGCATGCATTTAGGGTGAGACTGGATTGCAGTAGTTCAATGTTCCAGGTGTCCAGGTGTCCAGGTGTCCAGCTGTCATCAGCTGTCACTGCTGCAAAAGACTGAGCCATTTATGCTATCAAATTATACGATGCTCCAGTAGAACTTGCTCGTCGTCTCTATTTAAGGTAGCAGTTTGCTTACAAGAACTATGACTCCACCAACATTTGAAACTCTGCTATTCTCATTCTCACCGATTCACTATTAATCTTCTACTTCCTTTTTACCCAACACAATGTCCGTTACAACTACTTTGACTGATACTTTGACTGATAGCTTGACTATCAGCAACGAATTCCACCCATCCGTCTTCAAGAAAGATGTTGTTTCTCTCTGCTCGGCCCTCAAGGCTCCCTACTCGGAAGCCATCCTAGACAAAGTCCTGACAGCCTACGAGGTAAACTTCCACCGGGGTGCTGTGCTATGGAAAGCCACAACTCGCCCTGAAGATGGCATCGCGTTTCGCTTCTACGAGCGTAAAAAGGTCGACGTCGTCCAGCCAGCAATTCAAGCCAATTTGCTTGACTCGGCTCATCCCCTGATCCCGCTCATCAGGGCATGGGCCAACATCAGTCCTAGGGCTATTGCCTCTTGCGACTTTGATCCTGCCACGGGCCTGAACAAGACTTGGATCTGGCTTGGCGGTCGTCCCTCGCTGGAAGCATTGCTCGCAACACCGCATGTCCCTGAGGCTCTTCGTGCATTAGAGCAAAAGTTCAAGGCTGTGGGACTCGACACTGTGCGTCACGCTGCCGTGGACTGGCGCTCGTCGACCATCAACATCTACTTCTGGGTCAAGGCGCAGATCAACTTGGAGCTGGCAAATCGGCTCCTCTCTCTTTCTGGCGGCGGGCCACTCACTAGCCGCGAGATGGAGCAGATCAAGTCGTTTCTCATTCCCGAGGGGCTCACGTTTGCGACGACTATCACGGCAGCAACCGGCGACGTCAAGCGCGTGGCCATCTACGCTCTTCGTCTGGACAGCAAAAGACTTCCCAAGATGGGTCAACGGCTGTCGACGTTCTTTACAAAGGCCAAGAGCTATGACCAGCGTGACATGAACATTGTGGCGTGGAGTTTTGGCGGTGGGGAGAAGGGCACCGCGGACTACATCAAGGGGGAGCGCAGCTATTCGGGCGAGCTGGAGGATGTTCTTGCAGGATGGGGGTCGCCTATGAAGGACTCGAGGATGTTCTTACAGGCTGCAGCCCGCCTATGAAGGATACATAAACATGTTGGTTTTACTCGGGACATGTGTTAAAGAGTGATTGCAACTCGGCTAGTATGTAATTGACTTGTTGTGCATATCATGAGATCCAATAACGGTGTGCTTTAGAAAGGGAATTGTATAGCCAGGCATACATTATGCTTGGCACATACGTAGTCTCCTCCTCCTGGCCATATGCACGTCAATGCGGCGCAGTGCAGTAGTTTTCTTCATGGTGCAGGGCCATCTCTAATTATTTCCTAATGCGGACAGTACTGCCTCAGGCACCCGCGTCGACACCTGAGGCCACAAGGCAGCAACCCAGCCTCGCCGAGTGACGTCTGAGCCGCCCGAACTCCCCGCTCCGTTCATCAACAACAGTCACTGAACTACACTACCCACAAGACTACACCCCATGTTTATCGCCGCCCACTAGCCAGCGTCTTCCTGCGTCTTCCTGCGTCTCCTGCGTCTCCTGCGAACCCCTGCAGTGCCTCCTCTTTGTCTGCTTGCCATCTCCCACCACCCGGATATACTCGGCTCTAATCCCATCCCCATCCAGCTCCGCATCAGCTGGCTGATTACCGCTTTCTGCAATTACTCGGATTCGCATCGCATTTGCTGCTATTCATCGACTATATTCAATCAGCCTGTTTCCGTTTAAATGGGTGATTTTTCCCGATAGTCCCTGCCTTCGATTGCGTCGTGATAGGACTCGCCGGTTATCGCAATCCGGGCCAGGCTGCAACAAATCACCCACACTACACTATACCACCCTGCATCACGCCAACCTGACCCCGAAATTTGACAACTACACAATAATTCATCATGTGGAACGACGAAGAAGAGGATAACAATCCCTATGGCGCATTTGATCGCCCAGACGCGCATCTGTCAGAGTCGCTGCATTCTGGCGCGGCCTCCCCTCGTAGGTCCCCCGATCAATGACGTTGTATTGACTTTTTTTTTTTTACTAACAACATGCGTGCCGCATTGAGAAGCTCCATATGATCGCGATCTCTCACCTGCTTCACGGGTATCCTCGCAGCCGCCCGACTACGCATCACGATTGACCGAGGACACGGACGAAGAAGAAGACGACGACTATGGCGTGCCGGCTGCGCCAGTCATGGGCCGCAAGAAGGGCGTTTACGATAGCCGCATTGAACAGATCCTCTACGAGAACCCCGAGCTTCCTATTCTGATCACGGACGCGGGGAAGAACCATGAGGGCGGCGGCGGGTATATCGTGTATACAATCAGGACTGGGGTGAGACAGTCATTTCAATGTATACCACATAACTCTTGGCTAATGTTGATTTTATAGGACCTCGAGGTGCGCCGTCGATATTCCGAGTTTGCTTCTCTTCGACAGACGCTTGTCAACCTGCATCCTACTCTTGTGGTCCCCCCGATCCCAGAGAAACACACCATGGCCGACTATGCCGCCAAGCCGACAAAGGCAAAAGAAGACGTTGCTATCATTGAGCTGCGGAAGCGCATGCTGAGTGTATTTCTGAACCGGTGTCGGAAGATGAAGGAAGTCCGTGAGGACGGCGTCTGGTGGCGGTTCTTGGACCCTAATGTCAGCTGGGTGAGTCTTTCTCTCTCTTCTTTATAAATTTAAACTAACGTGCCCAGAATGAGGTTCTGCATTCGCATCCTGCCTCGTCAGTACCCAAAAACAATCTCAAAGCACCCCCGCTGGACCCAGCCAACCCGACAGCAGCCCATGGCTGGCTTCCTGTGCCCTCGGCGTCTGCCAAGTTAAAATCCGGGGCTGGAAGTACTGCTGCCGGGACTCCGGGCTCACCGTCCGAGTACTCCCAAACACCCTCTACCGCTGCGCACACGACGCCTGGCGTACAAGTCTTGGGCCGATTTCCTCCAACGTCGCGGACATTAAGCGAGCAGGATCTCGATCCGTATTTCATCAACTTTGAAGCATCCACACGCGAGCTGGAGCTGCTGCTTCAGGGCAATATTGAAAAAGTCAACCGCCGCACGCTCTCGCATCTCTCCTCCCTCTCGGCCGATCTCATGGAACTTGGCGCGCGGTACAATGGCTTCTCGCTGTCGGAGCAGAACCCGACCGTGGCCGCCGCGGTCGAGCGTGTTGGTCAGGCAGCGGACACATCGTATATTGAGACGGAAGAGCTGTCGTCGTCGCTTGGAGCCAATTTCGCAGAGCCCATGCGGGAAAGCGCTCAGTTTGCTAGCGTGGTCCGCAGCGTTCTGCGATACCGCGTGCTTAAACGAGTGCAGGAAGACATGACGCGAGACGAATTATCCAGAAAGCAAAGTCTGCTGGAGTCACTGGAGAGGAGCGAGCAGGAAGCCAAGCGCATTGACCAGTATCTCAGCAACAGCGCCAACCCGGCGTCCGTTGCAACCCGGCCGTCGCGATCTACCTCTGCGTCTTCTGCGGCCAGCAGCAGCCAGGGAGAGACAGACCCTGGCCGAGGCTCTGAAGACACGGCGTCGGTGGACTCTGATTTCCCGCCCACGCATGGTGAAGGTACTTGGCAGCCGTCTGCCGGTCAGGGCACTCCCCATCGTGAGGCTCCTCCTCCTGCTAATGTTCACCGCAAAAGCCCGAGTGGGAATTTTGTCGCGAACCGGATATTCGGTCGCATCAGCCACGCGGTGCATGGATTCGTTGATGTCGACCCGGAACGGTCGCGGCGAGACCAGATTGGAAAGACAAAGGAAAGCTTAGTTCAGGTGAGATTTACTGTTCATATAAAAATCAATACCTTTGCTGACTACTTTACAGTTGGAGCAAGCGCTCGGGGTATCTGAGAAAGACGTCAAGGACGCCAGCGCGGGTGTGTTGCAGGACCTGAAGAGGTTTCAAAAGGAGAAGGAAGAGGACCTCCGCCGGTACATGGTTAGTTCTTTATATATCTATTATTCTTGTTATTGTGCCATGCTAACTACTTCAGGTCGCGTATGCTCGCTGCCATCTCGACTGGGCCCGTAAGAACCTCGCAACGTGGACCGAGGCCCGGGATGAGGTTGACAAGATCGTGGCGCGATAGGAGGCTTATAGATAGAATGGCTTGTATAGGATGGGGTGTATTTATTTTATTAATGACGGTAGCTCTAATGCCGATAGCTTTATAAATGACAAGGATCACCTGACGCACCCTCTACATGACACATCTATACTGTAGACTGATATCACCTGCCAGTGTCACGGAAGACGGAAGACGAAACTGCAATACTGCACGACAAACGACTATGAAAACATGATGATCAATAGTAAAACAAGAATTGCATGGCCTCGTCATCTCCACTTCTGCCTGCGCCGATCGTGATGTTTACGTAAGGCTGCGATGGGTTCAGCGACGAGAAGAAGGTTCAACAACAATAATACAGCAACAATACAGAATAACTGCAACTATTAGCGGAAGATCCTCCTGGCCCCCCTCTTTGCTTTGTCTCTCTTTGTCACATCTAAGTTACTCCTCAACATTCACACAGCCAGCTCGCAGACCGACCACCGCCAACCAGCGGGCCAAACAAAGTGCAACTAAACTCCACTCTTAGATCGATTTTTTTCCTCCCATCTTTTTTTTTTTTTTTAACCCAATCTTCTTGGCGGCAACTGGCTAATACATATTACGATTACGCCCCTACACGACGGATCTTTATTCATACTAATTCATCGCTAGCCGGTTCTCGTCGCAGAGAAGAACTGGTCCCCATCGTCCGTCGCCCTTGCGTGGACCGTGTCCCTCGCCTCTTTTTTTCCGTCTGGTCGGATCCTTGACATCGACATCACATCGACATTTCGTCTCCTCGCTGCTTCTCCTTGTTAGCATCGTTCTCTCGAGCTGCCACGCGACGTGGGCAGCTCACGTTCACGACGTCTTCCTCGAAGCGCCGCAAGGTCGTCGAGCAGCCTCGCCCGCACTCGCCAGCGTCTGCGCCTGCCGCGGACCGGGACAGAGACAGACGTCACCACCGCCGCCGCCCGTCCCTGTCCACTTCTCACGACAGCAACACGTCCCAAAAGACGACGTCAAAGACGAACTCGCCGTCCCCCCGCTACATCCCGGCCCACCTGCAAGACGAGGTGCTCGGCGCTGCTGGCTCGCGATCCGCAAAGGCAGCCCGCTCGCCCACCCCAGAGCCCGCCAACAACGCCGCATCCCCGTCTGCGGCTTGCGCTGGGCTCTCGCTCAACAGCGATCCGCCCACCGACATGTCTGGCTCTGAACGGTCGGACGTGCGCTCGTCGTCACCAGCGATAAAACGCCGCATGTCCGAGGTTGATCAGACTGCAGACGACGTCGACATGGACTCTGGCCCAGCGGACAACTCTCAACAGCCGCCCCAGCAAACAGAAGACAACTCGCGCCCGGCCCAGCGCCGTGCTACTTCGGTCGACATGATTTCAAGCGAGGGAGACGCTGATATGGCGGCCCCAAACAACTCCGATCCCGTCTACCCTACTCCGTCTAGCATGGCGACGTACACCAACTCGTCGTCCACAAAAGACGCACCCGCCCAGGATAACACTTCAGAGGTCCCGCCCATCGATGAGCAGGTCGTGCGTGTGCTGGAACTGGCTCAAAAGTTCCCCGAGGACAAGCAAAAGGGCTATGTGCTGTCGTACAACTGGCTGAACCGTGTTCTCGCGCGAAGCACGCAGGAGCCCGGCGGGAAGCCTATAGACAAAAAATTCGCCGAGGGCGAGATTGGGCCTGTGGATAATTCGGATTTGGTGCTGGATGTTGATCCGACCAATGTGTTTGAAGATGAAGCAGGGGAACCGTTTGTTCCGTTACGTCCGGGTCTGCAGATGGGAGAGGATTTTGAGATTGTTCCCCAGGCTGCGTGGGATCTCATCTTGACATGGTATGGCCGGGCGGAGCAGTCTCCTGCCATCGTGCGATATGCACACAATACGAGCGATGGCAGCGCCCAGAATATTCAGTACGAGGTTTCGCCGCCAATCTACACCATCCACAAGCTGCCGAGCACGTCCGCTGGCTTTTCTCACCACACCCTCAGGGACAAGAGCGCCCCACCGGTCAAATTTCTTGCCAGCAGACAGACCAACTTCCAGAAATGGCTGACCAAGGCTAAGGAGCTCGCTCACATTGACATGGCCACCAAGGTGCGTGTTTGGAGGGTGCTGGACGGGTTGAGCAGCACACAGACATCGGGCTTTATTACTCCGGTTCATTCGAGAAGCAACTCGCCTGCTCCTGGGGCGACTCTGGTTGCCAATGCCGGCAACAGCCTGGTGTTGGATGTCAATACATTCGCTTCCCTGTCCGACACCCACCGGGAACTGATCGAAGAGGCCAAGGACCAAACCAGCAACGACAAATACAACGGCAAGTCCACGCTCGACACTTTTGGGCTGGGAGACAACGCTGTTCTCGTGCTGGAAGAACAGATTGGCGGCCCTGGAGGCGGCGAGTGGGTGTCTGACGCGTCCAAGTCGACCTTGAACCGTCTCTCTATTCCTGCCGGCAAACCCGGCACTGCCAAGGTCAAGTCCAAAGCACTCACCACGACTAGTGGACGAACACCGCCTACGGAGCCGGTTCGAGGGAGGAAGAAGGATGGCAGGCCCAAGGGTAATACTGGATTTACCAACTTGGGAAATACGTGTTACATGGCCTCGGCATTGCAATGTGTTCGAAGTGTGGAAGAGCTAACACATTACTTTTTGAGTGGGTTTTTAACGTAGTGTCTGGTGATTCTTGACTAACCTTTCCAGATAACTACCATAAAAAAGACCTCAACCCCAGCAACCCATTGGCCCACAATGGCGATGTTGCGAAAGCATATTCCAATCTACTGCATGCCGTCTACGACGAAGGCCCGGCTTCATTCTCGCCCAAGCAGTTCAAAAACACAATTGGGCGATACGGCCCCGCGTTTTCAGGGTATGGCCAGCAGGATTCGCAAGAGTTTCTTCTTTTCCTCCTCGACGGGCTTCATGAAGATCTCAATCGGATTATGAAGAAGCCGTACATTGAAAAGCCAGACTCGACCGACGAGATGGTGGGCGACCCAGCCGCGCTGAAAGATTTTGCGGATAAGTGCTGGGACATTTACAAGGCTCGCAACGACTCGGTTGTCACGGATTTGTTTGCTGGAATGTACAAGTCGACTTTGGTGTGCCCAAGTTGTGACAAAGTCAGCATTATTTTCGATCCCTTCAACAATCTGACTCTTCAGCTTCCTGTCGAGAATCTTTGGTCAAAGGACATTTTCTACTTTCCCCTGCACAAACCTCCTGTGCTTCTCGATATTGAAATCGACAAAAACGCCAGCATCAAAGCGCTCAAAGAGCTTGTCGCATCCAAGACTGGGGCCGACCCACAGAAACTGATCATGGCGGAAATTTACAAGCAAAAGTTTTACAAGTTGTTCGACAATACCAGTACCGTTGCAGACAGTAATATTAGCTCGTCGGACGATATTGCTATTTTTGAGGTGGAAATGGTCCCGACTAATTACAACCCGGATCGACCCAAGAAGACGTCTTACTACTCGTCGTTCAGCAGCATGGACCACGAGGATATCCCCAAGATCGACTCTCCGCGAGCTGAAAAGCTGCTCGTGCCGATTTTCAACCGTGTGCACCGACCCAACACGCGCTTTGGGTCGCGACAGACGTTTGGCGCGCCGTCTTTTGTCGTCATCACTCGTGAGGAAGCTCTTGACTATGATACGGTCCTTCTCAAGGTGCTGCAAGAGGTTGCTACTTTGACGACGCGAGACTTTCTCAACGAAGACGGTGGCGAGGACGAGTCAACTCAAGGAGATGCCACGGATTCTGACGCTGTCATTATGGATGCAGACGATGCAGACTCTGACGCAAAAGTCAAGGCTGCGTCTGTACAGAGTGAGGATGGTCTTGTGGATGTGTCTATGGAGGATGCAGCCCCTGCCAGCACCACAAAAACACGAAAAACTCTGCCGTCGCGCTTCCGCCATCTTTTTGAAATGAAAGTTGTCAAGTCAAAGAACGAAGTCATCCCACTGGGTTTCTCTTCGGTGGATGATACCACCAACTATATGTCCATGTCTACACGTATACCGAAAGAAAAGTCAAAGCCTAATGTGCGCAAAGCCGAGAAGCGAAATGCCTTTAAAAACAGCCCAGACAGTCCGGTTAGTAGCGAGGATGAGATCAACACGATCCAGGCACCAACAAAACGCCATTCTCGCGCGAGCACAAGTTCGGGTGAGTCGCCGCGGTTTTTGGCCACGGCGGACAGCTCCGAGGACGAGATTGCACCAGAGAAGGAAGTACCAGAAGTACCCAAGGTTTCGTACATCCGCCCTGGTGAGGGAATTGTTCTCGACTGGAAAGAGACGAGCTACGATGGCATGTTTGGGGCAGACCCAAAAAGCCGTGACGAGCTGCGTGGAGCGCCAACGTGGACGAATGTCGAGCATTTGCCGGATGAGGATCTGGCGAAGAGGCGGGCGCAGCGGGCCAACCGACGAAAGAAGGGCTTGACGTTGGACCAGTGTCTGGACGAGTTTGGCCGCGAGGAGATTTTGTCAGAGAACGACGCGTGGTACTGTCCACGATGCAAGGAGCACCGACGCGCGAGTAAAAAGTTTGAGCTGTGGAAGGCACCCGATATTTTGGTCATCCACCTCAAGCGGTTTAGTGCCAGTCGAGGGTTCCGCGACAAGATTGACGAGCTGGTGGATTTCCCGATCGAGGGGCTGGATCTGAATGGGCGGATTGCCTCTGCAGCGCCGGAAGAGAGTTTGGTGTATGACCTTTTTGCTGTGGACAACCATTATGGAGGTCTTGGCGGGGGCCACTACACGGCGTATGCGAAGAACTTTTTGACGGACGAGTGGAATGAATACAATGGTGAGTACGAAAACTCATCTACGAATGGCTATAACTAACGAAATAGATTCCCACGTATCCAAAGCAATCAACCCGAACAAAGCAATCTCAACCGCCGCATATCTGCTATTCTACCGACGAAGATCCGAGCACCCCCTCGGCGGCAAAGAACTGCAAGAAATCACAGAAAACTCAGTCCGAGCAGACTCTGAAGACTCCCGCTCAGGATCCCCTTTGGGGGAAGGCCGGCGCCTCGTGGATTCCTCCCGCAATGGGTCTACGAGCGCCTTGGGCGCAGTCGCAGCAGCTCACCAAGCGGGAGATGGTGGTTTGCGAGCCGGTCCGCGAGTGAAGAGCGTGGAGGTTGAAGCCAGCGATGAGGAAGAAGAGTTACCTGCGTACGAACAGCGCATGGATCTCGAAGCGTCGAGCCCAGTCGCAGCCGGGCCTGGGTTCCCGAATGACACTCCTGCGTGGTCGTTTGATCGGTTGTCGGGCAGTCAGATCGATTTCGATGATAGCGATGATAGCAATAAAGCAGTTGGCGGCGGCGATATGAGTGATCTGGAGCAGTTTGTCGAGGGTGACACTGCTGCATCTGCTGCTGCGACGACGACGACGACGAATTTTCATAGTGTCACGGCGGATGAGGATGAGGATCTGCCGGTGGTTGAGCTGAGGGTGGGCGATGGGAATGATTAGTATCCATGATTAGATGAATATGATATTGTGGTGTTCTCATGGTCGCGATGATTCGTAGCAGTCAATATTTAACAGTGAGGCAGCACGAGAGTGTACCTGCAGGTCTTGGTATTTCCTAGTAGCGGAAGTTTATGCACGATCGATCTTAGCACGTAGTTTGTGTAGAAGGCGAGAATAGCCCTAATCGCGGCATATCCGAAATAGGCATTTCCGTCACTACGTCAAGAGTACAACAACACAGCACTTTAAATAAATATTTATACATATCCATAACCTCTGAAGAAGAATAATAGTTTTTTTTTTTTTTTTTAAAAAAAAAAAAGTCAGTAAAGACTCTGACATCATACACCATGCGGCTCACGAGGCTCATGCACACAGCCGCGATTTAACCCAAGTCAGCCGCCGCCCAACGGGTCACCTGCATCTACCACTGCTGGTGCTCAGAGAGCTCTCCCACCTGTTCCTGACCGCGCCACATGTTTTGGCTGAGGAGGAGACGAGTCAGCGGTAAAACTGACTGTAGTCACTGTACTGTTCGTTCAGTCAGTCAGGTACAGAATGACTGAGTGACTGAGTGACTGACTGATGTATACTTGCTTCGATGACGGGCAAACGTGATGACAGGCAATACGAACTGGTGACTCTTGCGCCCTTTGTCGTTTTAAGTGCATGTTTTCTTTTCTTTTAAACCGGTGTGGCGCAGATAGAAGAAGAAAGAAAAAAAAAACAAAACTATTGTTCTTGTCAGATAAATTCTTTGTCACCACTATCTCCATTAAATCCACTCGAATTATACTTGATAATCTTACATCCATGCATTTCTACTATTTTGTCTGGTTTCCCCCGTTCATCGTGGCCTGATTTTTTTTCCATCTGGCCAACACGAAAATAAATGGACGACCTCTCGCTTCTCGATCTGGCAACGACACGGCACCACCATGGGGGGGACGAACTCGCCCTCTTGGATCTTTTCGATTATCGATGCGCGACGGGACCAGCAAGACGAAAAACTTCCGATCATTATCGAGACTACCACTACTACAACAACAACGACGAGCTCAGCCTCCTCGAGGGGCTCGCTGGTTTGGGCTCGCATCAAGAGTTGGTTTTTCTTGACCAGGAAAACCTCGAATGGGAGGAAGACTGGTTGAGCGCTGACCGGTCGGTTTGGAGCGCGGAGACGTGGGAGGATTCTGCCATTGACGGCGAGGAAGAGGGTAAGTCCCCGCGGGGTTTTTCTTCTTTTTTCTTTCTTTTTCTCTCTTTTCTTCCTGTTTGTATTGTTGTATACATAAACATACCCACCCAATACTGTCGTTCACTTTTATCTGTTCTGTCAACATGGCCATCAACCCCCACGACCCTCGAGCAGGCGAAGACCTCGATCTCCCTGACTCTGAGCGTCCAGGGCTTCGTCCACGCGACTATGGCTTCATCCCTCCATCCATGCTTCCCCCCAACCCACGCGTCCCCACAACACGCACTGAAACAATCACAGTCACGCTCGGCCGCTGGCAACGCCCATACCACGTAACACGGCCCAACGCCGACTACCGTAGCGTTCCCCAGCCGATCATGCTACCGGGCTCGCCAGATCAACAACGCATAAGACGGCCCTCGGTGTCGGAGTTTGTGCGTGGGCCACAAAGGCGTGGCTTTGTCGAGGACTGTGTGGCGGCGAGGAGGGTCGATGATTATGTGAACAACTCTTCTGCCGAGTATGATCGTGAGCGAGAAGCTAGGCAGCTGCCGAGGGAGCCGAGTTTGAGGCGTACTACGAGGCGAGGAGGGACTGAGTTGAGTGATTCGGATATTTCGTTGTTGAGTTTGGGACCGCCGTTGGCGAGTTTGGAGATGGAGGAGGAGAGGATGCGTGTTTCGTCGTCATCTTCCTCGTCCTCATCGTCGTCGTCTCGTGGATCGAGGAACCACCGACAGCAGCAACACAATCAACATCGGAGGAGGAGCTCGGCACGGTACAACAGCCGACGTCTCGACGGAATCAGAGCGCCTGTGATTTTGTCAGTTGATGCGCCGCTGGGCAACGATACAAGCTGGTCAGACCCTGAATCGCCGCGGTCTCGACGGTCTGCGGCGTCGTCGCCGGGGGGTGTTTTTGCGTTGGACGAGGAATTGGTATGATCTTTTCTGTCATCTGGTTTGCAAGTGGTGAAGGTGACTGACTGACAGGCGTAGTAATGCATGCATGATACCCGGCGTTATTTATCTAGACTAGACTGACTGTACATCTACTGTTTTTTTTTTTTTTTTTTTGATATACCGCAAATCAACCCAATCAACTACAAATCACAATTTACTTATTTGCCCGCTCATACTCTCCCTTGACAATACCAGGTAGTTCCTCCAACAAACTGGGCCCAACAGGCTTCCAGCCCAGCAAGTTCGCTGCACGTTTGGCCGTACCGCGCGAGTTCATACCCCAGCTCACCGACTCGTACCCTCCATATTTCAGGGCTGTCTGGAAATTGACATGCTCGACCTTCGCCTCGGGGATATAACCCTGCTTGGCGGCCTCGGCGGCAACGGCGTGCGAGATATCCCCCCAGACGTGCTCCCCGTTTTCGATGAGGTAGTAACCATTCTCACCCCAGATGCCGTCTGCGTGATTGCCGGCGATGGCCGCTTCGGCGAGGAGGAGGAAGACGTTGCTTAGATCGTGGACGTGCACGTTGTTCCACACGGATTTGCCGGCCCCAAGAATAGGCGCCTGCTTGTTTTCGAGCGTGGTGCGCGCGAGCGTGTATACTTGGCGGCTTCGTTGGTGGACAGGGCCACGGCCGGGTCCTTCACTCTCACGTCAATCTTTCTTCCTTTCTCTTTTTTTAGTGTGTGTGTGTGTATGGCTTACCGTAAATAGTCGGCGGACACAACAACGCCGTCTTCACTCTATCCGCCTGCTCCGTCCCCGTGCTCAGCACAATCCGATCAATATTCCGATGAAACGCATGATCCGGCAGATGCGTCAACTCATCAACCCCTTCCCAATCATTGTACACCTTTTTGTCATACTCGCCATATACCTGGCGATCCGAGTCTGCGAACGTCAAAATGCCCGTGCCGCCGGTGTGCAGCCAATAACCCGGGCGAGCGGGCGAGTGGCCTTCTGCCAGGCCTGCGGCGATGGCGTTTGCGGCGGTCTCGTGGTCGGATGCATCTGCCGTATCTGCCCTATTCATTAACCATTGAGGCCCCCTGAGTGAGTAGGGGGATGAGGGTAGGGGCACACGTACGAACGACAATATCCGCGTCCGCAGCTTCCTTTTTCAGCAACTCAAAATCATCGAGGTCACCCACTACAACGCGAATACCGGGAAACGCGGCTTCGATTTGTGCGCGCTTGCTGGTGTCGCGCACGAGCACAGAGTATGCGAATTCGGGGTGTTTGCTGTGCAGCGCGAAGAGGGCGTCGCCGCCGATGTAGCCGGTGACGCCTGTGCTGTGGTTTGATGTTAGATGAGAAACAATAGTGGAAGAGAAATACGGACAGGAATAGTTTGGTCATTTCGTATGTATTTGCTTTTTGTTTGATTGCAGGTATTTACAAAGATTGGAGATTGGAGATTGGAGATTGGGTTGTTCAATGTTTAATAATTGGATATCTGGATGAGGTCATCGCGGGGCAGCGCCGAACCTGTGGGGAAAAGTGTTTATCCAGCCAATCATGCAATGTGAAATTCTGAAATAGGACTAGTTCCCGCAGCATCTCCGACGGGATTTTGGAGTATATTCATGCATGTTCTGTTGGTTTTGATGTCAACTGGTATATGGATTAGTAATTCGTTGTTGTGCGGGGCAGTAAATGAGTGAAGATTGAGTGTCTCTGTCGTGATAAATGAACTATGCATGCAAATTTCAATGTGCAATGTTGTTTGTTATTGGCATAAATGTCTGGTAAGCCATTTGTATGCGAGTCCGCATTGAGAAACTCATGTTCAATGTTGTCGCGAAGAGTAACTTGAAACATGGAACCGTACATATCTTAAATCGAATATTCAATGCCTAATACAGTCAGTCAATAATGCTGTCGGTCATTATCCCGACAAGTTGACGCGAGTCGGCATCGGCCCGAGACTCGGAGAACACTGAACCGGCATCAACCCTAGCCCTAACCCTATCATCAATCATATACATCAATACATGTACATCAATGCATCAGTTGACTTTGTTTCAGGGTTTCTCACTTAAACATGCATATTTATTTGTATATATATATAATAAACGAATTTCACGACATGACTTATAGTATTGTTTTCATCGAAATCCACTAATTCATGTTGGTTATACAACGACACCGGACCACAGTCCCCCGGTTATCCACTGCATTATCTTATATCTTCTCTAGAACCTGCTCTTCTCTCTGTAATTAAGACAAGATATTATTCAATGGACGCAGAATACACAAACCTCGCCTCGCTGATCCAGCGCCGCGCCGCCGCGCACCCCAAACCGCGCTTCCTCGTGGCCATTGCCGGCGCGCCTGGATCCGGCAAGACGACGCTCGCGGGGGAGGTTGTTCGCCGGTTGAATTCTTCCTCAGAATCAGCAGCAGAAAAGCCAACAGCAGCCCTGCTCTCCATGGACGGCTTCCATCTTCCGCGGAGCACACTTGACGCCCTGCCCAACCGCGAAGAAGCATACGCACGGCGCGGCGCTCCATTCACCTTTGATTTGGCCAGCTTTCTCAAATTCATGCAGCGCGTGCGCAACTGGGCAGACACAAAAACCTCCCAGGAAATACATGCGCCGTCGTTTTCGCATACCACCAAAGACCCAGTTCCAAACGGGACGTGCATCCCGGCAAACACAGAAATTTTGATTGTTGAGGGGAATTACCTGCTGCTCGACGAACCGGGATGGCGCGATGTGTCGACTATGGTGGATATGCGCGTGCTGATATCGGTTGACCTAGCGAGTACGCGAGAGCGTGTGGCACGTAGGCATGTGCGCGCGGGTATTGAGAGCACGCTGGAAGATGCGTATGCGCGCGTGGATGCGAATGATGCGTTGAATGGGCAGCTAGTACAAGAAAAGGTCGTTCATGGCGTGGATATTGTGGTTCATTCAGTGGACGAAAAGACTTGATTTCTATAACATGTATATATATACATAAAACTTCCAATCTAATATACAAAACTACTCACTCGGCTCCGCCATTTGGCCTAGTTTCTCCTCTGCACGCTTCTTTCCACCTTGCGTCACACGCGGGTTTTTGGTAGCCCTATTCTCCTCGTCAGCTTGACTCTCTTGGAGGTGTTGCAGTGAAAAGAAACGAGACACCCACGCTTTCAACCCGCCCGCAGTCCGGACGGGATCCTTGGTCGGATTGCGCATTTGGTACAAGTCCTCGCGGGGCTGGTCGCCGCCTAGCTGATCGATCATTTCGTGCGCGTGTTGTTTGGCTGAGTCGGAGGTGCGCGGGTTGCTTATTGTTCTGCTCTTGTTAGTATATCACGCCGCAAAAAAGGGTTGGTGGTAGGGGTACGCTTTGTATCCGCGCAGTGCGTTGACGCGGTCTTCGGGCGAGGGCCCGGCTGGATCGAGATCTTCAAACGGGGCTGACATGATTTTGTTTTCTTCAAAAGGTGATCGATTGATGTACTGGGTTAGTCGGACGCCGGGTTAAGTACTGGAGTGTGGCCATTGCCACCACCCAGTCATGGCGGCGTCAGTCGCCTTTGACATCATCTAACCCACAACACCATGTTTGAGTATGAGTATGAGCATGCCACTGATCAATGATGTATCCATGATGCAGCGGCAATTGCCGCCGCCCCTGAAACAACATATAAAAATGGTCAAAAACATCTGGCCGGCTGACCCGGGCGTGACACATACCTAGGCATATCGAAAAAAAAAAAAAAAATGACCACCCAAATAGAACGCGAAGGCGACGACAGCTACGAGGCCACCAACGACGAGGCGCCCATCCCCTCGAGCCCCGTCGACAACTCGTACACGACTGCGCCCAGCGAGCCGATGCCCGTGCAAAGGGACGGCGCAGGCTATGCGGATCCGATGCAGCCGCCGGAATCAAACTCGGATGAGCAGTTGGGTATGTCCCCTTAAAAAAAGATTGTGAAAAATGAAACATGAGCTAACTATCCGCAGCAACCGACGAGCGCGAGGCTATCGATCAAAGCAATGTGCTGTCCGGGGATCGTCTTCGCCACGCGCGTGCCCGGGGGCCGTACAACGAGGGCGCCGACGAGGATGAGCTGCCGACTGCAGTGCGAGAGGGGAATATGGGGCAATCGGCGACGCGGCGAGCTGTGGAATAGTGTATATACAATTTGAGTCATAAAATTTATGCTGTTATAGATTTATACTTTTATACTCCCCGTAAGCGGCAGGGGTCTCAGCGTACTCCCCGTACGACTCACCCAATCACCGTGGGGCAGTGACATGCTAGGTGTTTTTTAAGTAGACAGGATCGCCTGCGCACCATATCTGAAAATTTGGACGCATTAATTTCAGATGGGTTTCCTTAGAATACCAGTGGTATTCGCATCAACTTTGACAATTTGCTCGAGACTCGCTTTGCGACGGCACGGATATACAACAATGGCATCTACCATTGTTGCTCAGCCAGTAAATACGTGTATCAATACCTTGGAGTCTGAAGCAAAGGTGAAAACTTTACATAAATCGCTGGCTTTGCCAGAAAGCGAAGATGATCTCGATATTCGCCAAAAGTACCGTCCGTTTATTCTCGGTGCAGACACAGAGAAAGACTGGGTCAACAGCTTGGAACTGACAACCGTACTTAATATGGCCGAGAGCGATCTGCAAAACACAAACAAGAGGTTGAAAGTGTTGGTATTATACGGTAGCCTACGCAAAAGGTCATATTCCCGGCTTGTGGCATTAGAGGCTTCGCGGATTCTCTTCCGACTGGGCTGTGATGTGCGTGTCTTTGACCCGGAAGGTTTGCCAGTGAAGAACGATATCGACCATGGCCACGCAAAAGTGCAGGAGCTTCGTGAGCTCAGTAAATGGAGCGATGGACATGTCTGGGTTTCGCCCGAGCAACACGGCAATCTGGTTAGTTTTTCTTTTTTTTTTTTTTTTACCTCCCGCAGAATACTTACATTCTCTATCTCAAATTAGACCGCAGTTTTTAAAAACCAAATCGACTGGATCCCTCTGACCACTGGCAGCGTCAGGCCAACACAAGGCCGGACACTTGCTATTGCCCAGGTATCTGGCGGATCTCAATCATTCAACGCAGTCAACTCTCTGCGTATTCTCGGCCGGTGGATGCGGATGTTTACTATTCCAAATCAATCGTCTATACCCAAGGCATATACACAATTTCCGGATGAGGGTCAGCCCGATGATCAACGGCTTATGCCTAGTGGGAATCGCGACCGGCTGGTGGATTGTATGGAGGAGTTTGTGAAATATACGATTCTCATGCGACCTCATATGACTCTTTTCGGCGATCGATTCAGTGAACGGGAGGAGAGGAGGACGAAAGGGAATAAATGAACATTCAATTAGATGAGATAAATGTTGACGGAAAATGTTGGCGCTATATGTACCATAGATTATCTACCCAAGAAATTTGAACGAAGGCCTTTTTAGTGCAGTTGTCAATAGAAAATTTACTTTAGGTATAGATAACGTTAGCATCTCTATATAGATAATAATATCCACTTTCCATTGTTGCGTGGTTTGGCTTTTAGGAACATTGTGGCTAATGATGGTTTTAATTATCTATAATAAACACATATGGCAGTGAATCCTCATTCTTTTCAATACACAGAGATGAGTCATACATATGTAGGTTATAACCTGCCACCTCTCCCACGTTGCCGCTATGTAATCCATGTAGGATTTTCTGGCTATCTTATATTGCCGCCGTTGTCTATAATCCAAGAGGTCTTCTGCAATAAATACTATACTTTCTAATATCGATAAATCCATCCTAGTGCAGCTATCTGCGTCTCCGCT
Source organism: Talaromyces sp. P118-02 (assembly GCA_037040535.1). Classification (NCBI taxonomy): domain Eukaryota; kingdom Fungi; phylum Ascomycota; class Eurotiomycetes; order Eurotiales; family Trichocomaceae; genus Talaromyces; species Talaromyces sp. P118-02. The sequence continues at coordinate 209,959 of JAXQGY010000892.1, forward strand.
TCAGGGTCGGCCATCGAAACGTGTTTGGTAATAATACATGTACTTTATTGGCTATACATACTGGCCGTAGGGATAAAGACGACACCGTTGAACCGGGATCAACCACGATTTCGAGTCGCTCCGCTAACAAACGCTCGCGAAATCAGGCGCTTGTTTGTTTTGGTTGAAGAAAAGGATGCATCGCCAGCTCGCTAGCCGTTTTTCTCTTATCTGGATGCCAGACAAGCATTCCCTTGGCGAGATCCAAAAACGTTTCCCTCTCCTCTTCCTCAAGGAAGGAGATTGTGTCGCCTAGTTTCCGGTCGGGGATCAAATCTTCGTAGAGAAAGCGACCTGAAATGTTTCGTGAGTTTGAGTGTCATCGAAGATAGGAAACCAAGTAATACCATGATTGTCAAAGAATGGCCCACAGAACTACTCCTCCGCGGTCTCGCAGACGCTGTCATCTTCTCGTCGCACAGGTTCCGGCCACGAGTACTCTCGTATGTATTGATACCTTTGTAAGATCTCTGGAGGCGGGGGACCCAGTAAGGCCAACATTTCGGCGACGTGTAGTTTAGCATCGTAACGGCCTTGTTGATCATGAATATTCTGAAATAGTTCTTTGCCTTCGATCATATCCCATAGCTACCCTGCATTAGTGGATGCAACAAAGTTTGGAGAACAACTGGACGCACCAGAACACCAAGGTTCCAAATATCCGCAGGCATTTGCCATCCATTACCCAGTATCACCTCTGGAGCCCGATAGTGGTCTGGCTGAATAGGCCAGACGCCCCAGTCATCGTCTTCCTCGAGTCTGGTTGCCAAGCCAAAGTCAACAATCTGTGGTATACTCTTCAGGCTTTTGAGTGGCCCGAAGTCATTCAGGGACTGATACACTGGTCGCCCTGTCGAGTCAATTTTGAAAGCCATCGGGTTTTCAAGCTGAGAATCCATGAAATCAGCAAGCACGGTTGGATCCTCGAATGAGACCATGATGTTTTCAAGCTTTAGATCTAGGCTAGCTTAGTATAATCGGTGGGAAGCATGGCCGAAGATGAACTTACCTGTATGAACTATCCTGCATTCTTTGTGAAGATATTCAAGGCCTGTAAGAAGAGCACGAATATATGTCTTAATAAGGGGTAGTGGCATCTTTTTATCGTCAAAGCGCCGTTGGTACATCGACAGTGGCTTTCTTATAGGTGGATACGCTAGACATGAATGAGAACCTTCCGGCCCTTTAACTTCAAAAGAGTCCAATAATGTTCGGAAAAGTGAGTGACCGCGATGTGATGGGTCTGCCGTGGAAATGTGCTCTTTAACCTGGCGCTCATTACCTACAGAAATCGCATTGTTATTTGCAATTTTCAGTGCCACGACAGTCTCTGGCTCTTCGATGTGCCTGTACGATTGTTAGAGACGGAGAGAGATTCAAATTGAACAGAGTTTCTACTGGTGCAAATCACGCGCGAGCCATACTGTTGAAGACAGGCCCCAGCCAACCTTGAGCAAAGTTTGGTAACGATCAGCGAGCACCTCTCCAGGCCGCACTGGGTAGAAGTACTTAGAATCGTATACTGGCGAGATCTCTTCATCAACAAGCGTGCTGGGCGATAAAGTTGGCCCGTGAGAGGGTATGGTAAACGGTTTCTTGCGAAGCAAAGCGGACATGCGAGGAATTGTAGACTTGAGATTATTCATTCTACCTTTATTCCCCGTAAGTCGATGGGAGAATGTGATATCAATAGTTGTCAAAGAAGAAGATCAAGACAAGACCGAGCACGGTTGGTAAATTTGATCACGTGGCATAGTACTATTTCTGATACAGACAAGCTATCAGCCAATGATATCATCGGATTAGAAGAATCCCATCTAACTTTTGCAGAAGTTAGGATTAGAACATTAGGGGTTGCTTTAATACTGAAAACTGGGCTGCAAGCGAAATTTCAGGACAGCTTATAAAACATACATATTAGCGCTTGTAGAGACCCTCGGCGCCTAGAAGAATGATAAAGAGCCAATACCTCCGTCTGATGGCCATCCTCATACGAGGCGTTAAGTTGTTTATTTTCAATGTTTTTGATTGGGTGCTCTATATTTCTATATTTAGCAGGACAAGGGCGCACACGCCAATAGCCTTGAACAAACACCCCGCATTTCAATACAAGCATCCGATGAACATAGCAAATTCAAACTTGCTTCTTACACCTCTCTCAGTCTCGCTTCCAAAACTACACTTCTTGCTTGAGCCTCCTATAAGTGATGGATTTGAATGTTGCGACAGCTACTGAAAACGACCTTGTTGATTTTTGCATCCAGAGAGGAGAGGAAGATGCATTGGTTGCCGGTGTCCATGGGGCAATAGTCGTCAAAGTCACCGACAGTATTGTCGTCAAATGGGGGTGGACAGTGACTGCAGCTGAAGCAGAGATGCAGGAGTTTGCAAATAAGAATTTAGACCCTGATATTGTTCGCGTACCTCGGGTTTATCGTTTTATTCAAGACGACTCCGGAAGAGGATACCTGTTTATGGAGTATATGTCTGGGCAGAATTTAGCCGACTTGGATATCAACGACGACATAATATCACGCGTTGCGAAAATTGTCGAGCATCTGGGTCAAATACAAGCACCAGAACAGAAACCAGGTCCAATCAGTACTGACCAAGGGCCGAGGGGATATCTATGGGGCGACGATGGCGTGAGGAACGCTTTCGAATCGGTCACAGATTTGAATGATTGGCTCAACAGGCGTCTGGCTCTGAGACATGACTCTGTCGATATAAGTCCATGCCCGCTTGTGTTGTGTCATATGGATCTATGTCGCCGGAATATGATACTCGGAGAAGACGGTACCGTCAATCTGCTTGACTGGGGCCATGCTGGGTTTTTCCCACGCTTCTATGAAGTAGCAACCCTGTCATGCCTAAACCCGTATGATGGAGACTACGAGAAGCCTCTTATAGGAGCTGTCGAGTCATTGTTACAGCTGACAGAGGACGAGAAGCGCGACATGAGAATGGTTCATTATGCACGCGCAGCAAGCCTGAGATGGTCATTGTAGGTGAAGGAAGAAATATAATTTTGCATTGAAGCTAATTTTTATCAAAAGTCCTGACGAGAACGAGAACGGGAACGATGAACCGGCCTTTGACCCTGCTACGCTGGGACCTCCACCACCCCTGCCAGTTCAAAATTTAGAATAGAGAGCGGTCTCGCAGGAAGTACATATGTAGTGTCTAAGTGATGTTCAAATACCTAGCAATTTCAATGTTAGTTTCTACATAAATCAGGCCCCAATCTGAAGATCACATAGGTAATATATGTAACTTTAAGTTAAGTTACCAGCGCTCTTGTTCTGCATACATATGGAGAGTAATATTCTATATTTATTATAATACTTATATCAGCTGTTCTCTCTGTCTATGGTGTAAAAATTCAATCATGTTTACTTGCGATGTACTGTATTTCCTGATTTCCTAATATTGCCTAGCGCAAGGCACAGGCGACGTGGGGCATGAACAAGAAACACCTCAACCAAACATCAATTAATGTAAATTGGCAACATTGAAGACTGAAACACATATTCAATAGGAATTTTTGAGATGAGCTTCCTCAGCCTTCCCATAGAACGGCGCCATATGGTATACGAGTACTTGCTTATCGACGACAGTACTATCAACCCCTTTTGGCGCACTTGCAGCATCAACATTATTTTCACAAACAAAACAATCCACCGCGAAGCCAGTGCATATTTTATTCCCAAAATATCTTCGAAATTAAATCCTCGACCTTCAGCTTTGTAAAACCGTGGTTCGATAAGATTGGGCGCCAAAATGCAGACAATATCCGGCACATCATCGTCTCTTTCCCGACTGCCGATATTGAAGATGCAGCCAAGTACGACGAAGACACGGCGCGCATTTTCGATTGTCTCATACGCGGCTTGCCAAACTTGAGGAAGCTAGAGATGGAAGCGACTGATTTCCCCAGAGCTACTCCCAAGGGCTATAGAAACACCGCCGAGGGATTATCGAGGATGCATGACCGACTAAAGGCAATCCCGTCTCTGCAAGAGATAATCGTCCAGATCCACGGGATTCCTTTTGAAGAGTCTATCAAAACGCAAGGTTTCATAACGCAAATGGAGGGTTATGGGTGGAAACTCGAGATGTATCCGGCCTGGGTTGACGACAGGGGCGACTCTGACGACGATCATTATGCGTTTCCAGAGTATTGGCCTCATGACGATCTTGATGGAGAACCTTGGGGGAGAGGGTTGCCCCGGCATAGATATCACTACATGTCTGAGTATTTGTTATGAGATATATAGCAACAAGTACATTTCCAACAAAAGTATAGAAAGTAGTTAGCATTCTAGCAGGAAGAAATTATACTGTCTGAATTTAGACTCCAATCTTTGATATTGTGTTACCTAGCCAAATTATTACCTAAAATAATGGTATCCTATTATTTGCATCATCATTATGTATTTGACTTATGTTTCTTTTGACATTACCTCACTTCACCGCGTTGCTGCCTAGCTTCATGTGTTCTATGTCCACCACTCCTGTCAAAGATGGATGTAAATACTTTTCACTTTAGTTTTATTTTGGACAGGAAAACAAGAAAACACAAGCCCAAATAATAACACACCAATATGGCCACTTTTCTCAGTCTCCCTGCGGAACTTCGCATCATGATATACGAGTACTTGCTCGTATTTGGTGAATCTGAAAAGTCCCGTAGGCGTTTCGCGAATTTACTTTTTGTTAGCTCGTCTTTTTCACGGCCAATACCACTCAGCGCCCAGTTCCTACGCACAAACAAAACCATACATCGCGAAGGCCGCGCCGTGCTATACTCACAGAACCGCTTCGACTTTATATATAGCGGGTCTACACTCGAGTTCCTCGATCACATCGGCCGCGAAAATGCAAGCTATATCCGGTCTGTCTATATTGCGCTCGTTGTCCGTAGGGATGGCGGTGTATATGTACCCACCGTGTTTAAGAAAATACGCAGCTACTGCAGTTGTCTTGAAACGTTCATAGTGCGTCCGTGGTTTTCTACTAAAGCGCATACTGTGCCGGTGCCAATGATAAATGCATGGCTCAGAACGATCCCGTCTCTTCAAGAAATCATTGTTGAAAGTCGAGGAGATCTAGATGGTGAGGTACAAACACAAATGGAGAGTCTAGGATGGAAGGTCAGTATCCTTAAGAACGACGAGCCTAGTTCTACACAAGGCAGGTCTGGACAGGCCTAGCCTTGTCAAAACAAGCATGACCGGCTAGGCAAATGGAGAGTCTAGGATGGAAGGTCAATGAGCACGAGTGCGATTGCGAGGATTGCCAATTTGACTATTGAAGAATAGCAGATTAGGAAATGAACAAATAACCAATCATAGCACAGAGGTACCTTTTCCTCAAATGTATAAAAAGGTACCCGAGCAAGTGGAGCGGTTGTCGGTCTAGAACGGGCGATTAGGCTGGGCTTTTGGGCAGTGATTGGCGGCGGCTGTTTTGTCTTGATTCAATTCGAGATGTCGATAGGGGTTGTTTCTTTTCTTTTTATTGCTGTTAGTATTGCTCTATTATTGCTCTATTATTGTGTCGAAATGAATAGGATCTGAGACCGTGAGAATACTACTCTTGCTATTGTACTGCGCTTATTGTTGCATCCGCCAGTTGCATCTGCTTTACGTCTAGCAGGGTTATAATTGTCCGTCCACTTTATCGAATGCATCGGCTATTCGGTCGTTAATTATTTAGAAGCGATTCATTTCTATTCATTTCTTCATATTCAGATCGGTAGCGGTGGCTTGCTCGATGGCTGGAATGTGGAGTCCAACACGACACACGACACACGACAACAAAGACACAGACACAGACAAATCGACCACACAGACGAATAATGAATGCAAACACTCGGACAGTTATTTTCTAAAATATCATGTTTCATGTTTCGTGCGATCGCCGCAGCAGTTGCCGCCGATTGGGCGCGGGTGAAACGGCGGGCGTCTGCGCTCTCCACCGGCGCGCATTCCCTGCTTCGTCCTCCATTCACCACGCTCCATTCATCACGCATCGTCCATTCTTGCGAGGGCCAGCGCCACCACGCCCTAATCAATGAGTGCGTTGCCTGATGTTGACTTGACGCTCGAGATTGACGCCCAAGAATGGGTGCCGGCCAAGCCGACGTGGCCGGCCAGACCACCCAGTCAGAGACTCAGAGCCCAGTCATATAGGAATGAAACACTGGCCAGCCTTTGTCTGGTCTTCATTCTTTCTCTTCTCATTTCTTCCATTCTCTACTCAGTCATTCCTTACGTCTCTTTCTTGCCACTCTTTTCTTCCTACTTATCAGGACTCTGAAACAGCCACGGCTTTGAGTCCAGTCTCTCTTTCTGTCAGATCGCTGGCGCTCTGTCTATTCCTGTACCATGCCCTCATCACTCGTTTCCGTGGGCGTGCTCGCTCTTTTTGGGGCTGCTTCAGCGACCCCGTATTCGTTGTTGCACAATTTTGATTCTAGCAATTTCTTTCAAAACTTTTCGCTGACCACCGGCACCGACCCTACTCATGGGTGAGCTGACTGGAGTCTTGAACTGATGGAAACACGTGCTGACTGCCCAGGTTCGTCGATTATGTCGACTACGACACCGCCCACAGCTCCGGGCTGGCTTCCATCAAGTCTGGCAATGTCTATCTCGGCGTGGACCACACCAACACGTACAGCTCTGGCGGCCGGCCCTCGACCCGCGTTGAGTCGAATGTCTATTTTGACCATGGCTTGTTGATTGCCGACTTTGCGCACATGCCTGCCGGTGCCTGCGGTGTGTGGCCTGCCTTTTGGACAGTCGGCAGAAGCTGGCCTGCCGACGGCGAGATTGATATCATCGAGGGGGTCAACAACCAAGTCAACAACCAAATGGCCCTGCACACGCAGGGAGACTGCCAGATCACCAGCGAGGATCAGACAGGCGAAACCACGGCGGCGCAGTGCTCGCTGACCACGGGTACCTCGGGCTGCCTGATCAAAGGAACCAAGGGCAGCTACGGCGACGCATTCAACGCGGGTGGTGGCGGCGTGTATGCGATTGAATGGACGTCCAAGTTTATCAAGATCTGGTCGTTTGCGCGTGACGATATTCCGGCTTCGATCACCGCTGGCAAACCCAACTCGGCCGAGTTTGGCAAGCCGATGGGCAACTTTCAGGGCTCGTGCAATGTGGGCGACGAGTTCCAGGCGCAGCGGATCATCATCAACACTGACTTTTGCGGTGACTGGGCTGGTGGTGTTTTTGGCCAGTCGGGGTGCCCGTTGAGTGACAAGAGCGATGCCAGTGCTAGTTGTGAGGCGTATGTTGGCTCGAACCCGTCTGCTTTTGCCGATGCGTACTGGGAGATCAAGTCGATCAAGATTTATGAGCAGGGTGCTCCTGCAGTGACTACTTCCAAGCCGGTTGAACCTACGACTGTCAAATCGGTCGAGCCTACCACGGTCAAACCGGTCAAACCCACCACCACCAAACCGGCTGCAGTCACAACATCCCCAGACTCGACCACCACCACGACAATCCACTCCACCAGCACGTCCACCAAGACCGTCTTCCGCACGAAGCCGTCTAGCCGGGTCCAAAAACCGTCGACAACGCCATGCCCGTCTCCATCCAAGAGTACTGTTACTGTCACCTCGTTCACGACGCCAGCGCCAGCGATTGCCACCCCGTCGTCCAAGCTGACCACGACGACTATTGTCACGACCTCGTTTGTGGACGTCTGTCCGAGCGGATATGTCACCAAGACGGTCACGCACACGGTGACTTATTGCCCGGCTGATGCGACGACGTCTGGCGGTGTTCCGCCAGGGTTCACGACGACTGCAAAGCCGTGTCCGAGTGGGTGTGGTGCTGGGCCGACGACGGTGATTGTGACTGTGCCTACGGGGGCGGCCACGACTGAGCCTCAGGAAGTGTCTACTGCTCCTCCAGTCGCTACTTCAGTTCCAGCGTCTGCTCCTCCGGCTCCCACATCAGTTCCTGAGTCTGCTCCAGCGTCGGTTCCTCTGTCTGCTCCAGCTTCGGTCCCTACTGCTCCTGTCGCAGTCCCTCCAGTGAGCCCGTCGCCCTCTGCGCCAGTCCCTCCGCCGGCAAACACTCCCTCATCGGTTGTCATTCCATCCGTGGCTCCCTCGTCCGTGGCAATCCCATCCGTCGTCACGCCGACAGTCCGACCAAGCAGCACAACACCCGCCGCAAACCCAACGTTTACCAGCGCAGCTCACACGCAAAAGCCATTCTCTTTGACCGTGATTTTCGTTGCAGTCGCCGCGGTACTCTTCACATAGACGAAATTTATTGTTTTGTTGTTGACTTGTTTCTGCTATAAGTTTGATGTACTATAGTTTTAGTTTCCTGGACATAATAATAGATTAAGCTAGCCGGGCTAAATACGTCCCACTAACCTAATTGCCATCAAGTCGGACCCTGCTTGGTTAGTTTAACCCGTAACTCCCTCTTGGGGGCCAACATGCTGACTGCCCGTCGACACAGTTACTCTGTCGAGGTTAGGGCAGTGTTACATTGGGACAGCAAATGTAACAAACCACAACAGGGCGTCAACTGGGAACTCATCGGGTGGCTTGCCGAAGCGCGGTCAGCACGAGAGTCCCCTGACCTGACCGTGACGGAGGCCTGAAAGCTTTGTATAAAGCGACTTCCGCTGCCGATCTTTTTGTACCTTTTCGGAATTTTTCACCAGTCACTCCTTATATCAGTCACTCCTTTTTTTTGTCAAACCGCCAACATGCAAATCTCATCCCTCCTCGCCGTCGCCACCACTCTCCTGACCGCCGTGTCGGCCGGCGGCTTCTCCAGCTCGTGCACCTCGTGCCGGCTGGGCTCGTCAAACACGCTGTACGGCTGCCTGTGCACCAACAACGCCGGCAAGGAAATCTACAACATCGTCGATCTGAACGAGTGCATGGTCAACGTCGATGGCCAGCTGAGCGCCCGCGCGCACGGCGGGTTTGGGCCCAGTTGTACGCCCGACGGTCAGAATGATCAGTATACGCCGTGCTGGACGTGCGGCAATGGGAGTGGCACGGATCAGTCGTGTCCTGATTTGAGTAAGTTGTAGGGAAGTTTTTCCTCGGGTGTTTGCTAATCAGGAAAAAAAAGACAGCTTTTTGTCGAACCAGAACGGTGCGCTCGTGTGCGATGATTTGTAGAGAGGAGGAGAGAGGAGGATATTCGTGCAGAGGGATCAACAACATGGCATGGCAGTGCCAGCGAGCGAGCGAGGACATGTACATAGTCGCATGCAATATAATATACCCTTGTACATACGACCCAATCCAATCCGAATTGCGTAGCGTAGATGTATCGACAGTATGGCTAAGTTTTATGGTTGATGGGTCAAGTTAAAACATAACCAACATCCAACACCCTCTCCGACCCCGCGCCGACGTCTTCTCTTCCTCATCTTCTTGACATCACCATGGCCGTCGCATACTACAACGGCCGCGTGCACACTCTATCCCCAAACCCTGGCGATCTTGCAGAAGAAGCATTCATCGTCGAAAACGGCAAATTCGTCGCCGTCGGCACATCCACCGCCATTCTAGAGGCAGCGCGCGCCCATGGCCTCGTCACATTCGACCTGCGCGGGCGCTTCGTGATGCCGGGCATCCACGACGCGCATGTGCATTTACTTTCTGCGGGCGTGTCGTATCTCAGCGGCGTGAGTCTTGCGGGGGACACCACCGCCGGCAATCTCGCAGAAAGACTGCGCGAGGGCCAGTGTGCATGTGCGTATCAGCATGCTTATCAGGACTGGATTGTCGGGAACGCCTTTGCAATCCCGGCGTTTGATCGGGAGGCGCTCGACACGGCGTACCCAAACACGCCAGTCATAATCCAGGGCGGCGCGGGCCACAGCGCCTATCTCAACACCGCGGGCTTGGTCAGGGCTGGGTATGATGTTGACGGCGAGCCAGACGCTCAAGGCGCCCAGTTCCGCCGGCGGCCCGACGGCAGTCTCACGGGGGAGATGGCCGAGTTGGCGATGAACAAGGCGATGCTCGCAAAGGGGAATCCGGATTTGCAACACGTCAAAAGGGCGATCAAGGCTGCTGTGCAGAGATTGCATCGCGCGGGGGTCACGTCGTGTCAGGAAGCAGGCACAAACTCTGCCATTCTAGATGCGCTGCGCGAGTTGGACGCAGAGAATGCGCTGGCTATAGATGTCGCTGCGCATTCGGTGTATGCGCCCGAGTTTCTGGCGAATGAGAGGCAGAGTTCGTTGAAGAAGTTGATTGAGCGCGCGCGCCAGGCTTGGCCACGCAGCATGTGCGGACGAATTTTGTGAAGGTGTTGCTGGATGGTGTGCCCCTGCCGCCGGTGTTTTCGAGTGCTGGCTTGGACGAAGCTGGGGAGGTGGACAGGAGCAAAATCCTGGTGCAGGATGTCGTCGAGGCTGTGCAGGAGTTTGATAGACGGGGCTTGACGGTCAAGATACACGCTACAGGGCATGGAAGTACACGGCTTGCGCTGGATGCTATACAGGCTGCTCGAGCTAATTCAGACAAAAACATCAAGCACGAGATTGCACACTGCAGCGGCGTCCACCCTGGTAAGTCCATCCATCCACCTCCTACAAAATATAATGCTAATGGGATATACATGTAGACGACTTCCCCCGCTTCACCGCGCAAAACGTCACCGCCGAGCTCTCGCCAGCCATGTTCTTCGACCACCCCGTCACGTCTGCCAGCAATGGCGCCATGAACTGGGACTTTGCACGGTTTCTCGACGTGTCCGCACATCCGATTACCGTGGGATCAGACTGGGGGTCACGCGGAGATCCATGCTTGCTGCCAACAGTGCATCACGTTGCGCGGCGCGTGGGCACGTGGTCTCTCAAGACTCAAAACAAGCAAGGAGAAGCAGAAACAGAAACAGAAACAGCAGCAACCCGCGGCGCAAAACTTGTCCTCGAAATGCTCACCAAAAACGGCGCTGCGGCTGTTGGGCTGGAGAGTGTCAGCGGCAGTATCGAAGTCGGGAAACGCGCGAATTTCATCATGCTAGACAAAAATCTTGTGGCCGAGGATGCAGATTTTGCGCATGTCAAAGTGGTCAAGACGTGGTTTGAGGGGGACTTGGTATGGGATGCTGAGATGGAGTAACAAAACATATTCCCTATATATCAATAAAACAAAATCTACTCCCTATATCAATAAAACAAAATCTACTACAAGTAACTCGGCGGAACACTCCTCTCCCCACCCTCCTCACTCCTCACTTTAATCCTCTCTATTTCCTCTGGCCCAGCGCTCAAGACTCTGTCTGCCCACTCCTCCGGCTCAAAATCCGCGCCAATCGGGTTCCGCGCAAACACCTCACTCTGCATAAACGCATCCGCGTCTTCCGCAGTCTCGAAATTGTCGACTTGCAGCTCGACGCGCGTGCCGTTTGGGTCGAGGTAGTACATGCTCGTCGTGGGGCCGTGGTTGACGCACCATACGGGGAGTATGGGGTCGGGGGTTAGGGATTTCAGGGAGAGGTATGTTTGTGCGAGGTCTGGTAGTGAGGCGAATGTAAATGCGATGTGGTCGAGGCCAGCAAGCAAGAACTCTTTTGGGAGAGGGTGGACGTCGGGGGTTTGGATGATGGCGATGCGGTGGTGTTCGTGGTCGTACCGTAAAAAGGTCATGCTGGCGTTTTGGTAGGCCGGTGTTGCAGAGAGTAAAGCAGTATAAAAAGAGACCATTTTGGTGTAGTTGGTGGGTGTCGTGCGCAGGACGACGTGGGCGAGGGCGATGGGGGCGGGATGGGGCATTTTGATTATTTAGTATGTAGGATATTTCAAGGTTGAATGGTGAAAGTTTGAGGAAAGTCAATTTGGGCGGTGTTTTATATGTAGGGAGTGCTGAGAAATCAGCTTGCAAGCAGTTGGAACTGCATGTGCTGTTCACTGCATGCATGGTGCCGTAAGGCCGGATTGAAACATTGTACATCTGCATGTGTTGTGATTGGAAAGATTATTAATCAAATGTAACAACTATTCAACCGTGTTTATAATCAGACTGGCAAGTCTGTAGAACAAGGTTGTAGTAGGAAGTCGACATTCTTCTAGACCAGGAATTAGAGGAATGAAATGTTCCGCCCTGCGTCTCCGTCGCTCGAGTCGTCAATATGACGAGCAGGCATATAGGCAGTAGCGGCCAGACCACAAAAACAAGCTCCTGGGATTGAGAGAAACGTCCGACATCGTGGTGTGTGTCATGAGGTTCGCCGAGGTCACCCATTTCAGTGTTACTTTTGTGCTGAATTCCATTCAGCTCACGGTTCAACGTATTCGTAACGAATAGTAATTTAGCATTGAGAGTAATTAGTAAACCACTATAGAAGTGATCTAAAATTACCTTTTTCTTTTTTGTCAAAAGCTAGCTTGTATATTAGTCCACGCTATATTAAAAGATTTGGAATACAAATACCGTAATCCAGTTCTGGTGATACTAAATAATAATCATATCAACATTGAACGTATCGACAATAATTTAATGTATGGATGGGTTGGTTTGCTATTCGTTTTTGTTGGTCTTGCTGACGTATTTGACTGTGTATTATTGTTGGATATAATGGCTAACCAACAGCCATTATGTTTGCTTTGGTGGCTAAAAGGCCGAGATAAACGCGACGAACATGCTGCTTGCGTCCAGGATAGTCTATCGACTCCTCAATCACACATCACAACAGCTTCTGACGACTATTCTGAGGTATAGTCCAGCATGTTGAACAATGCCGAAGCAATCATGGGTTGACGCGGTCGCAGACACTGCTGTTTTGTCTGCGAGTGAATAGCCCGGACTGTTGCCTTTCTCCTTGCAGGATAGTTCGACAGAGTATGACATTGTACTAGGCTTTATAGTCAGCATTATAGCAGCAACGATACTCTAAGTCTTCCCCTCCTAATTGATAATAACAAATCAAGTGTAAAAGTAAATAAAACTTTGGTCTCAGAGCTTGACGATAATACCAATCCCAGTTGAAACGCTCCCTCTCAGCGGACACGGCTGGCATGGAGGCTCAAACGATTCCTTCAAATGGTGCCGATGTTTGAAGAACTCTTTCTGGTTTTCCCTAATCGCACAAACCACGTCGCGTTATATGTCGTAAAAAAGCCGTATGAACAATGTAGATCGTCCATATACCGTAACACTTGGCCTAAAGGTAAAATATTCACCCAATGGAGTGAATTTTTTTTAAGGCGAAGAGCAAAATAACAATACCAAGTATTTGCGACGAGATTTTCCTTCAAGGCCCTTCAGGGTTTGATTTCTCCCATAACGCGGATTTTTCTGTCTTTCGATTCCCCGCATGACCAGATCTGGCTTTCTTCCCTGTATTTTGGCACCTTTGATCGAGCTGTTCCTGTCTCGAAGTCGACTGTTCTCATGCCAGGCAGGGATTCATGTGTCGCATCGTTGCCGTTTGTGTCCACAAAGTACGCTGCTAGCATGTCAACGTCTTCACCTTCAGTACCAAAGTTGTCTGACTCGAGTAATTTCAATAGGTTGCCTAGAAATAGCAATTTGCTCCTGTGAAGGACACCTAGCCATTAGAGACTGGGAAGGATCGCTGGCGGCACGAACGATTTGGGCTTCCAAAGACTTCGTACTCAGTTCGTACTTCTTCTTGAAGTTGTCGTCTTTGATTTCTTTGACAAGCTCTGCCATTAGGAGTTGAGGCTGGGCAGGAAAAAACTCGAGGGACAAGATTCTCATCTTGAGATGAATCCAAGCCAGGACTAGGGAGCTGCCTAATTCGAGTTCGCGAGTGCCTCGTCGGAGCAAAGCATAACATAGATTTTCGAGCGACGGGCCAGTGAGGTACTCATTGGAAGACGAGAACGACAAAAATTCATTCTCGCATTGAGAATCTCTTCGTGAATGCCATTGATCTTCTGCGAACATCATACGCAAGAGATCTCCAACTGTGGAGTTCATGCTGGATGCTGAAAGCGATCCAGATCTGCCAAGGATATGGGGCATGAGTATCTGGTTTGAAACTTGCCGATCTGACCGTCCTCCGCAACCTAGGACAGGAGTGTCGATTCCTAATAACTGACATGCCTCCACATGATTTTCTCGTTGGGATGAGCTCTTGTTGTAGAAAAGTGTGAGGATGGGCCTTGAGAACAACTCGCCCTCCTCCCTTATCAATGGTTCCTCTGTCCATCAGTCCTTGTAAATTTCTTCGGGTCCTGTGGCCAGATCCATCTTTCACGGCAAAGATGGTTCATAGCAGGCACACAGCATTAGTGGCGATGAACGTGGTCAGCTGGTAAGCGAGATGTATTGCTTTTCCAGAGACGATATCACAGTGTTCGGTGGAGAAGTGAGAAATGGGAGTGGAGGGGACGTTCATGGGGCCGACTCAGTAACTCGTCGGGGTTTGTCCAGTAGTAGCTCTGAAAGAGAGGAAGATAAAGGATAATCCAGGGTCGAACGGATCAACAGTGAGAGTCTGTCACTGTTGTGGACATGCGAGAATTGGCTCATTGGGACTTCTTGTAAAAAGATAACCAGTACAAGGATCTAGAGAAATGAAGCCTCGCATATACCCGTCCACGGCCTCTAAGGTGGAGTGTTACCGGATTTGCCATTTCCAAATTACAAATTATACAGATTGAAGTTTTGTCTGTATAAAGTGTTGATGGAATGGATGTTGTCGAACTGGGTTGGCAGGCTAGACGCCAGGGCTAGGGTTGGGATAGCCCAACACCATGAAGCTGAGAAGTTTTCTTGGGTAGTTGTAGGAGGATAAATTCAGGATGTGTGTGGCTCGCTTAAAAAGATGTTCTTTGTTCGCTTACACGTGACGAGTCAACAGGCGGCGATGTAAATGGGTAGCGGTATTCTACATAGGGTTTGTGCTACGTCGTACGAATATCTCGCCGCATTATGTCCGTTATTTTTACTAGATTCTGGACCTAGGGAGACAGTATACAATGTCTTCGAATGTTTACAATAGTCCTGTACAACATTGCACAGGCAGGATGAGACACGATAGTTTTGAGGCGCATTGCTTGTAACAGAGGCTTTCGATAGTCTTTTTTACCGGCCAAGCCAGTGATATTGTATACAAGTATTGAAGATACAGCAAGGAGCAGGGTCCTGGCTTTACGGAAGGATTCCAGTTATCGTTGCCACAGACCCGGATACTTCTTTTCAGAAAGAATACTTTTTTGTCCGAAATCCGTGTACCTGGAAGATATCTGGAAGTAGAGACTGACCTGCTGAACCCGCATTAAACCTATACTTGCATACAAGTCTAAGGCGCGTAAACGCCATGGGAGCGCGGAACGCAGCCTGCAAGCCGGTTAGTCAATTAGTGAGATCCTGAGATCATTGAAGCCTGCAACATTTGAGGTTATACATTACCCCTGAGTAAGCGGTAAACTATGTTAATAACTACCCTCTTACAGCGAGGCTCTATCGTAACAATATTATTGGCAGGTTATCACTTATTCTAAGAAAGGAAATCTGCTTCTGAGGCACTAATACACTTGATTTTTTATTTTGAAAAGTGTTTTGTACTAATAACCGCTACACTGCGTTCCGCGATTAGGATGTAGATCTTCAAAAACACTCTGGTTGGTAGTAACCTTATTTGGCAACGATCTAGCTATAACAAGTGAAATTTTGTCGATCATCGACGCTCCGTGTATTTTGGTTGGCCAATTTTTGACTCGGATGACCACATAGTGCCAACACATGAGTGGAGTGACATGTCAAATGGAAACAAACACAACCAAAGCCCCTTAACATTAACCTCTGTCTATATCCTGATCCGAGGCAATGAACGACTCTGGCCCTCCCCATCTTCCTCTTCCTCCTCCTCCTCCTCCTCGAACACTTGTCTTGTGCTTCGATGGCACAGGCAATACGTTCCGTGCCGATGGCAACCATACAAATATTCTGAAGATTTTCTCAATGCTCGATCGAAATGACGATGAATTTAGTGAGCTTCATGTCATGTGAACTGCCACCAGCACGTATTGGTCGACTAACAGTATATCCAGAATACTACTATTATCAACGTATGTTGACTGCCAAGTGCCTAAATATTCAAAACTGAATCAATATAGCGGGGATTGGAACAGAAGTCAGCGCAATCTCGCTAGCCAGCACCGCATTCCGGAGGCGGCGACGACTGTGGACGAATAAGACTCTCGACCTGGCCCTCGGCCGTTCATTCGACCAGCATCTGATCGGTGGATATCGCTTTCTCATGAAACATTACCGCTCCAACGCAGACATCTACCTTTTTGGCTTCTCTCGCGGAGCATACACTGCCCGATTTCTAAATGAAATGATTGACTACGTCGGTCTGCTCAGTGTCGACAACGAAGAGCTGATCCCCCTTATCTGGGAGGCCTTTGCAACGTGGAAACTAACTCAACCGGGCAAGAAAACAGAGGCAGAGAGAGATGCTTCAAAAGCTGCTTATGACTTTTTGAAACTCGCTCGCGACTCCCTCTGCCGGCCAGTATGCCGTGTCAAATTCCTTGGCTTGTTCGATACCGTCAATAGCATCGCAGAGTTCCAGGTCGACACGAGGCTTTTCCCCTCGTCTCGCGTTATCCGACATGCAGTAAGCATTGACGAGCGACGTGTAAAGTTCCAGCCAGTTTTGTTGCTACCATCACCGCGTCGTGCCCATCATCAAGCGCTTACTTCTGAAACGCCTGATTCCGAAACTGCTGTTTCTGAGACGCCGGGTGCTATTGAGCGCCACAGATCAAGTCATTTGGCAGTTCCCATGGCGACAACGTCGACCGAAGACCGGGCTTCTATCCGAAGTATCGAATCAATCCTATCAGCCCCAATGTCCATGCCACTCTACGACGATGACGAAAGTCAGGACATCCAAGAGGTGTGGTTTCCAGGAGCCCATGGAGACATTGGAGGTGGCTGGAAATGTGACGAAGGGGAGACGTATCCGCTCAGCCATGGGCCTCTGGTCTGGATGTTGCGCGAAGCACAGAAAGCAGGCTTGCCGGTAGACCTCACGAAAATGCGGCGATTCAACTGCGCTGACGATGATTACGACTACGCTGACCACAGTGGCCATGGTGGCAGGCAGCTGGCCCCGAGTTTAAGCGTCGCCCACGTGCTGCACGCATCTTACACCAAGGGACTCATACACGACCGTCTTGAGTTCGGCCCAGGTCGATCCACTGGATCTGTTGTGGCGTGGCGCATGATGGAATATCTCCTGCCGGCGAGGATGGATTTGCAGAGTGACGGGACCTGGAAGCTGATCCGTCGACGACTGCATCGTGGAAAGCCGCGTGATATTCCCAGAGACGCCGAAGTCCATGGATCTGCAATACGCCGGATGATGGAAAGCCCTTATTATAGGCCAGGAAACTTGATCGTAGGCGGTGGTGGCCGAGGCGTGAGAAGAGCCCCTGAAGAATACGGTATTGGCAGGTGGCAGTGCTTGAGAAATGAGGGTGATAATGTTGGAGAGACGTTTGTCCGTAAATGAAAGAACTTGGTAGCCTATCTAAATTTAGCCGGTTCGCCAACCTCCAGGCACAAAGAACAGTGCATGTCGAACACAGGATTCCCTCCGAAACCTACAACACCATCTCCACGGGGATACTATCTATTCCGTCTCCGGCAAAAATAACTTACAAACTTCCCGATGGTACATGTGTAACTGAAGTATCAATAATACATCCCATGCTAACAAAGACCCCTACCTAGTAAGCTTTGAGCTAATGAATATAAACTTCACACCGCTATGCTAAGTTTTGAGTAACCTGAATGAATGTCATCATCAACCGATCATTATTACGGCTCAGCCGGACGAGTCACCATATTTGCATAGCATTAAAAAATTTAATCAGCCATTCTCTTCTCTCTTCTTTTTCTTCACCTTTGTACTTTTCAATTAGACAATCGAACTTGAATATCGGTATAACATTCAAAATGATGTTCAAACCTGCTGTGCTTGTCGCAGCGCTCGCGGTATTGGCAGCAGCACTGCCGGCTGAGGTCAAGCGTGGTAGGTTTTGTCCAACCTTCACACTTATTATGACTAACCATTGATAGACTCTGGCAACACTCTCGTCAAGCTGTCCACCGGAGGAGCGGAGGCGAGTTGTAAGTATTTTAAAAACACAAGCTAAGTGATCCAGCTCAATGAGTGCAGGTGATGTGTCCGACTTGGCCAAGCGTGATTCGGTGTTCAATTTCGACACTAGCAGCAAAAAAGAATCCGGTTTGTGACGTGCCCTTTGCATTAGTAGTATACTAACCGGCGCAGCCAAGGTTGAGGAGCTTGCAAAGCGCAAGGAAGAAGAAGCAGGTTGGTGGTGCATTCCAATCTTATAATAGCATACTGATAGGGATAGATGACGTCGGTGACTTAGCGAAGCGCACAGAGGAAGCGGCAGGTTAGTTGGTCCCTTCCGGTGTTACAACAGCATGCTGATAGACACAGATGATGTCGGTGATCTCGCAAAGCGCGAAGGGGAACCTGGTTTGTGAACAAATTCAACCCTCATGCAGCAAATAACACGCATAGGTGTCGACGACCTCGCGAAGCGCAAAGAAGAGGAAGCAGGTTGGTGATGCATTCCGGTCTTTTGATAGCATGCTGATAGGTATAGATGATGTCGGCGATCTGGCCAAGCGCAATGAGGAAGCGACTGGTTAGTTGACGTATTCCGATTTTATGATAACATATTTATAGACATAGATGGCGTCGAAGAGCTTGCTAGACGCGTAAAGGAAGAAGCTGGTTTGTGAATCCATCTCGTCTGGTGACATAGTTAACAAACATAGAACACGTCGACGACCTCGCCTAGCGCAACAGGCTGGTCAAGCTGAGCAAAGACGAGTCCGCTAAGTCCGTCTCTAAAAGTGTCATTGGGCCTGACTAACAGGTATAGATGGATTCGATGATCTCGCCTGGCGCAATGCCTAGTCAAGTTTCACTGGCCAAAGGTCATGGTGTGCTGATGCTATACGCATCAAAATGGAATTCTCATTGGAGTGGGATTTTATGTTCTAGCAGACTGAATAAAATCATGATTGAATGATCCCACCGTCGTAGTTGAAGAATCGTAGACAACGAGAGATGCAGTGTGTCTTTGTCGTCAAAAGAGGTCACGTGCAAGGCACAAGGCAGCCAAGCCGTCTTGGCATTCACATGCAAACGCTGCCACAAAAGCTCAACCTCGCATCGCCAAATCCGCCCGATCAATTGCTGCACAGTTCCTAGTGCACCCCTGCCGTGGGGCCTCGATATCTGTCCTATCTGCTTATCTGCAACTATTTTCCAGCTGAGCTGGCGCTAAATGGTTCGTTCGGTGTGCTGAATCTCGAGCTAGTCCGCCCAAAAGCCGATGAGTCGGATGCCAAAAATTTAAACTGAAGCATGCTCGTCTCCTGATTTTGTCTCTCATTGATCACCACGCGTACATGGCGCAAAGGCCTACATCTACACGTCTTTTGCAGAGTTGTGCGGGCCATTCTTGACCTGATCATGGAAAAGTTTTCCCAGTTCCGGGACCGAGGCACGTTCGCTTTCTGTCTCTTCTCTTTCGTTGAAAAAAAAAAGCTAACGAACGACACAGGGTCCGGCATTGCACCCTTCTTCCCAGTCCCTACGCAGCCCTCGGGATATGTGCTACCGCTACACGTCTTTTTGTTTTGCTTCCGCCTGCCGCTGCTTATATTCGTGTGCCTGAGCTATTTTCTGGTTTTGCAATTTCTTCCCATCGGATCGCTGGGTAAAAAGGCATCGCTATGGTGTATTCTCGGCGTCCCGAGTCTGTGGTGGATTGACCTGCAGGTTGACGGTGTGAAAAGAGGGTGAGTTTGTGGAAACCATTTAGAAGAGAAAAAAAAAACATGTTAACCAGAATAGACACCTCGCGAGCCAACGATCACGACTCCCCTCCGGCAAATCCATCATCGCGTCTTCCTTCACTTCCCCCATCGACGCAGTCTACCTAGCCGCCATCTTCGACCCGATTTTCACCGCCTCATACCCAGATACACGCAAAGTCGAGCAACTCTCCCTCCTCGGCGCCATCCTGCGCTCTTTCGCTGCCCCCGACGGTACTCCTCCAACCGGAACCCGTCTCGTTGAGCTGTCCGAGCTCCTCGAAAAATACCCCTCACGTCCCATAGCCGTGTTCGCCGAGTGCACCACCACAAACGGCAGAGGCATACTGCCGCTGAGCAGGTCCCTTGTTTCTGCGCCGCCGCGCACAAAAATATATCCTATCAGTCTGAGGTACACGGAACCCGACGTGACGACGCCCGTGCCGGGTTGTTATACCGAATTTTTATGGAATCTGCTGAGCAAGCCGACGCATTTTATTAGAGTGCGTGTCGCGGAACATGTGAGCACGAGCAGTAAATCTCCATCGGAAGGGCGCAGCACAAGCAATGGGTTTTTCGATGATGACGAGGAAGATTCGTCATCCACTCTTCTTGGCTCAGCCAGTGATGATCTGAACAAGGAAGAGAAGGCTTTGTTGGATCATGTGGGCGAGTCGCTGGCGCGTCTGGGCCGAGTGAAGAGAGTTGGGTTGGGCGTAAAAGAAAAAGCGGATTTTGTGCGTGCGTGGACGCGGCATCGACGACGGTGACGATGGTTTTATTTCAATCAGCTTTTTGGTTTTTTTTTATTTTATTTGATATGCTTTGCTATTCTGTGAAAGATAGACTTGATATGATTCGTGAAATGGTTGAGCATGTTATTTGAATCAAAAATCATAACCTCGTGAAATTATATCTAACAAATATCTAAAATACACCTTGGGACCAGCCCAAGATTCGTGAATATTGGTTACTCTTTAAGTAACCTTTAATCTCCCTACCACAGCCTCTGTGGCCAGATGCTCGATACGCTGAGCGTACAGGTCCATGGTGTGCATCAACGGATCTCCAAAAACAAGACCACGGAGGTCTGCATCTGCCGCTGTGACGGCTTCGACCGTGTCTGCTTTTTTGCTATTTCTTGATGAGCGAGAGGATGGTGCTGATGGACGACGTGCACGAAGGACGATCAGTCGTCCAGCGAGTGAGAGGGTTCCTTCGGGGACTTTCCATGTTGGTTTGTGTCTAGTTTGACACGAAGGTAGGGTTTGTTTGGCGTATAGCTCCAACAGACTCTTGACGTATGTCTTGTCTGCCCTAGCCACGGGGTCGCCTTCATTGACGAATCCAACAAACAAGCTTTTGCTATTGTACTGATTCGGTCTTTGAAGCGGCCGTAGCGAGACTGGCGGAGCCCCAAAGGTCACGCAGTGCACCCTCTTAAACAATTCCCGTAGATGCGTCAGCTCGCTGGACACGGTTTGCGAGAGCATATGGCAATACAGCAACGCCGCCACGGCGCCGCCTGCACTGTGCCCCGTAATTACAAGAGTGCAACTAGCTCGACGCGGATTCTCCTTGAGCAAATCACGCAACCGCGCAGCAACCGGTTTGACCATATTCCGAGCCACGTTCAGAAACCCGGAGTGACAGAGATTGCCCTCATCGTCAAGAAAATTCGACGGCGGGGATGGTTCGGTGTGCATGTTGACGGCCCAGTCGCGAAAGTTTTGGGTGCCGCGGATGGCAAAGACAATGGTGTTCATGTCGTCGAGGGGAACGGATTTGACGAGCATGTCCTTTGTGCCGCGGAGCCAGTCGCCGGATATATACGTGTGTCGTTCTGGGCCGGATGGCTTTTCGTATGCGCGTCGGGAGTATGTGGCTGCGAGACAGAGTAGCGGCCATGTTTCAAAGTGAAGCTTGAGCGGTGCCAGCGAAGAGGAAGTGTATGCATTGGCGTACTGCTGCACTTTTGTGAAAGGGCTGGTTTTGGTGGGAGGAAGTCGTGCTTTGACTTGATTTTGAGGCACTGTCTGATGCTTTCTTTCTCTCTCAACTCGAGAATCCTTTTTGCCTGTCCGCGGTGGTAACGGGGGCGCCACATCTGTATAGTGTGTGTCGACTACTACATCGTCAATCAGCATGCATATCAAACTGGGGAACAGTTAACAAACCAATCTCGTCAACCTTTCCATCAAAAGTCTCGTTATCAATCGACGTAATCACTTCATCCAACCTTATGCCAACAGCATCGAGCGCCCCAGTATACTGCTGTCGATTCGGTCTCGGACTGAGCACGGCATTATACGTTTCAACCGCAAGGTTCCCAGCGTCGTTTAGAGTGGCTGCCAACGAACCTAAGTTCATGCGCGACTGCCAGCCGCCGTGCGGTTTTGGCGGGCGTATAGAGTAAGTATTGGTCGGATAATGGACAGATGGGTATGAGTATGCAGCAGCAGGTTTCTGAGGAAAATAGAATACGGTTGGTCCTTGCGGTGGATGTGCTAGATTGAATGCTGCTGCATGTCCATGCGCAGTTGGTGACTGATGCTGCGTAGGGGACAAGACCGGCGTGGGAGGCAGAGTTTGGTATGGCGGAGGCGGGGTATCATGGTCCATCTCGTAGTCACGATTCCTGATATTTTTGTATATCACTTGACAGTTGAAGATGGTGCCTGGTCATATTTGGACCTGCGTATGTCAGAATCTGCAGGTTTGCGGCGTCGCGAGTAATTCAGCAGGCTGAGTCACATCGGGGGTACATATATACTCCCAACCGCCGAATCATGTGAAATCGCGGGTCCGACAAGAGAGAAAGTTTACAGACGTGACACGCAGCGAGCAAATGAGAATCTGCAAGACGAGGTCGGACGAGCGAGCACAGCCTCGTTTGGTGTTGTGATTCGCGCCTGCCCCGCCAATGACGGCCGCAGTTGCCCTGATCCGCTCGCCACCGCACGAGCACTAATTACATCTTTACTGTATGGAGTCTTTGATCACTGTTTACTTCTTTCTTGATTGATGTCGACTAAAATGAGTGCTGTCAGGTACGTGCATCATGGCAGCAGATGAACCATCTCCGATTACAGCATCACAAATGAAATGAAACGATTAAACATGCATATCATCACTGCATAGCAGCGGAAGAACCTCGCCGAGACAAAATAGTCCAATTCTGACGCAGTTATCATCAGACCACAAAGGAAGAAGGGAGATTTTCAGAAAAGAAAAAGAAATAGCTCTGCATCTCAGTCTGAAATGATATCAGACAGGAAAAGGAACCAAAAGACAACCGCCCTCCGGGTTCGTAAACGCCCAGGTTAGCGCTTCAGTCGCCATGAGCAGGGCCCTTTCCCTCTGAAAATCTGGAAGCGCGCCGTGGATTGCGTCTGTTATTTTGCCATAAGGCAGTTTAAAGACAACGTCTCCAAAAAGATTAATTCCTGAGTCCCGCCTCACGCTGCCAATCGTCCAGCCTTCCACCGCAGAGACTGTGCAGAACCATGATCCTTCGAGAGGCGGTGCAGAAGCAGCAAACTCTTCTTCGGTGAGTATGAAAAGCATGGTTTCAACGAGGCCGACCATGGGGATTTCCATCCTCTTGTGCCAATTTTGAATGTAGGCGGTCAGGCTCTCTAAATCATTTTCAAGGATCTGTACGCCGGTGAGATCCCAGGAGCACTGGCTGCGTACAAGTTCTGGGTCTACGTCGACTCCAATGATGGTTCTAGTCCCTCCTTGAATCCACTTCTTTGCCTCGGGAAGAATGTCGTATCTGGGTCCCATGAGCAATACAATGCGAGGGGCATCTGTACTCTTTTGGTCGATTTGACAGTCGCTCGCAACAATGTCGCCAACGTAATCTCCTTGAGAGATTATATGGGCTGTGCTATAAATTAGAGTATATCAGACAAGAGTTGGCGAGATCAAACTTACACTTGTTGCTACTAGTGGTGAAAACTTCTCCTGGAAACTGCCGAGAGAGCTTGCTAATAATCGCAGGAAAGATCTCGTTTTGAAACAACATTCGAATAGCCTTGTTTACGGGGTCTTCTTGAACCTTGATGGCAACTCTGTTTGTTGCAATATCATATTCAAACCCATCAGGCAGGCCGTTTTCCTCAATCCACTTTTCCATCTCAGAAGGACTAACACTCAAGGCCTTGATGACGAATTTTTCGCCGGGCAGGGACTGCAGTCTGTCAATGATCTCGTGGGTGAGATCGGAGATAGACCTGACCCCATCGAGGGCGGTTTCGATGTAGAAATCGCGGTTCTCCATTGCTGGAGCCCGCCTGAGAGGCAGATCTTGATGATGAAAATGAGGCTTTTGAGGATGGGATGATGGAGGTGAGGGAGGTGAGAAAGAGCCAAGGCAGACGCAGAAGAGAGAGGTCGGTGAGCTGCAACAAAGCAGCTGTGTGATCCTTCTCGCCGAGACCAGACGACGACATAATCATGGCAGGGTTTGTTGTTGTGAGTGGCTAGTCTGACGCCGAGATGAAGTGCAAACATTTGTGTGAAGCCTCATTATAGAATTGTTTGCATCTGAAAGAAAACATTAAAGAACAGTAAAGGAAGGAAATAAACAATCTATTAATTAAGTTTAAATATTAATAAAGATATTGATTACTACTAAAAGCAAAATTTTTGCCCTAACTATCAGGTGAATTAGTGTAACATGTAGAAAATCCCTCTTTGTTAAAGTTATATCCACTGGTGAATATATGAATATTAATCAAGGTGACTTAATCTATATTGATTTCTTGTAGATAGAATATGAATAAAACAAAATACATGTAAACTTGATAACCCAACATTACATCTATCAAACCCTAAAACAAAACCAATAAAACTTCCCCCAAATAATCCTATGATGAAAATCCATGCCTCTCGGTAAACCACCCATTGCCCTCCACATACCCCCCCTTTCTAAACATAACCCACGTCTTCAACTGCTTCTCCTCCCACTTCGGGCAAAAATCCTCAAACCGTACCCGGTCCCGCCTTGGCGGTTGTCCACTTCCCTCGCGCAAAAGAGAAAATGCCCAGTTAAACGAGCACGCTTCCACGTCATCTCTCGCTCTTCTACACCCTACTCCTTCTTCAAAATTAAAATTCATCATTGCCGACTCTATCCTCTGCGCAAGGTCATCATACGTCCATTTGTCGTGTGGAGGTTGCGGGATGTTTGGATATAAACGGAGACGATGCAGTTGGATCATCAGGTGGCCGAAGCCGCGGAATTTGCACTGCGGAGAACAAAATTTGTAGTAGTTGTTATTAAAGGGTGTTCCGTCGTCTTTGACGTAGGTGTCGATTATCCTTTGCAGGTTGTCGAGGAGGTTGCTTAGTTCGTATTCTCGGTACCGTACAAGTCGATCTATAACAAAACTTTAGCTGATATACGTATAAAACAAGGTGTGAGGACATACCAATAATTAACGGCTGGGTCAGCACCTTAATCGTATCAAACGGTTGCGGCTGAATTGGCAGCTCAAACATATTAAACGGTTGCGTCTCATCCCCGCGTGTTTTCACCAACCGCTCAAACGTATCCCAAAACACACCCTCATATCCCAAATGCATACTCACAAACAACAACTGCATATCATTCTTGTGGCTCCATTCCGGGCTTTCCCATGGACCCCCTGGCAAGGACAGCTCAAACACCCAGCGAAACAACCACGGATTCAAAACTGGTAGCATTTGAAGATAGTCCGCTGCTATGACCAGCTTGACCATTGTGTTGATACCCAGTTGATCTGGGATTTTGATGAAGTGCAAATGGGCGATTTGCATTAATATTTTGAACGCTTTGAATCCCCAGGGAGCGGGGATGGTGATGGGTTCGGGTTGGCCTTCGGACCTTGTATTGCTGGGTATGTGTCGGAAATTGAAAGTACCCTTGAAATAACCTGATGCTAGGCTTAGGCATTTGGAGGATACGCGGAAACTGGCACACAGATTCTGCTGTTGTCGCTGGGTGGGATCATCCTCTGGGTTGCCACTTGGCTCTCCGTCGTCGGCAGCATTATCACCACCCTCATTTCCAACCCCTTCTTCACCATGCCTATTGTCGAACCACGAACGCCACCCATATGCCTTTGGATCAAACTTCGGACGCTCAACCGGCCTATATGACCTTGGCAGCGGTACTTCCTGTCTTTGTGTTTGGTCTATACCAAGCTCCCTCCGCTCAATACCCCTCATACTCCCCGTTGCCGCCAAATACTCGCCATCCGGATAATAATCGTCGAAGCCGTCTTCTTCGTATTCTTCGTCAGTGTCCCAGTTTTCGTCTTCGGGTCGGATGAGGTCGATGATGACGTCACCGTCGGGGTCAATGTTGTATAGGTTTTCTTCTTGCGCAGGGTCTTCTGAGGATGCCATATTTTCAGTCTTACGCGCGATTTTTCCAATATTTTGGTGTGGGAAAGTTTTGTTGCGACTAAAGATATTATCCAGATGCCCACTGCGAGAGCAGATGTCCGGAGGCATGTTGATTATTTCATACCTGCTCGAGTGAAACGAGTCTTTGTCAATGCTCGAAACAAGTGGCGCGAAAAACGTTTCATGTCGAATCAAACAAATGATCCCAAAAAGAATCAAAATAGATGGAACATTGCATTTCATTGATATTAAGAGGTGTTGAATGAATTATAAACCAAACACAGCTTTTATCATACATCATGGTATTGATTAGAAACGAAAACTGCAACTTACTAATAGATTCCAGTATATCCACGTATATCATGAGTCGGGTAACTTTTATTCATTGTTCTCTTCATTGTCTTCTTCAGGCGGAGTTTTGATAAACCAGCACTGCACAGCAGCAACCAGGGCGAGGAACCCTGATCCCCACCATGCCAAAGCACTGAAATGATGGTTTTGGCCAATAGTCTGTAGGAGACCCGCCGCTGCTGGCGACAGTGTACGGCATGCTGCCCCAGCACTTGCAACCAATCCATTCACACGGCCGAGCATCAGGGTATCTGGCAGCCACCGCTTGATGTATATCAGGAGAATCGGAAAGGTAAATGTCGAAAAAACGTTTCGCAATGTCAACCACGTATAGAGGCCAACAGTTCGCCATGTGTTTGCTGGAATGAATGCTAGGTAGGGCACGCAAAAGTATGAAACGGGATGCAGAGTAGTCACCAACAGGAGGGTCGATTGGATGCCGACAGCTTCGGTAAAAAAAGGGAAAAGTAGTTGAACAATCAGCCCAATAATACCGTTGACTCCCATGACCAACCCTACCTGCGACAAACTCATACCGAGGCCACCCACTCCACCAAAGTAGTGCGGCGGAACGGTAGTGTCGGGCGGGTCTCGAAGGAAAATAGGAAGAAGCTGAATATAGGTAACAGTATGACTGCTGAGCAAGCAAATTGCAACAATGAGCATCCATACATTCACCCCGAGGCCTCTGAATGGGTTAAATCCAGCCCGAGTTTGTTGTTCGTCAGTGCTGGTAGCTCCATATGACGGTTCCTCCTCGGAATTATCTGGGTGAAGAAGTGGTGTCTCACTTGACTCATCATGGCGATGCTCCCAGAACACGTATTTTGCTTTTCGGTGCCGCAGTTTGGGGTGAGTTTCTTTCAAGGCCACAGATGCAAAAAGCATCGTCAGGAAGACCATTCCAGCACAGATAAGATTCGGCAAGAGGTATGGAAACTGCTGAAACAGGCGACTCTTCCCAAACAAAGGAAGCCCACTTTCTGCTGGGCTTGCGAAAAAGCCCCCAATGGCGGGTCCTAATGTGCAGCCGATACTAAAAAAGAAGGGCATTACAGCATACGCGCGGGCTAATTTGTTAGCTTCGTTGAAGTCAATGGAAAGGAAAACTTACGTTCATGCTCTGTACGGGTAACCATTTCCCCGACCATGGTTTGGACAACTCCAATATTGCCATTCAGGGCACCACCGAGAGCTCTCCCCACCACAGCCATCCATATATTCGTCGAGAAACCCAGGACGAACAAAGAAATCATGGTTCCTCCACAACCTAACAACAGGACAGGCTTTCTGCCGATGCGATCTGAAAGAGCCCCCCACCAAAAGCCAGTCAAGGTTTCGGCGAGCGAAAACACGGCGATGAACACGCCGGCATAAAAGGCAGCGTTTGACGTGTCGGCGCCCATCAAATACTGCATGAAATCATAGGCATAGGGGAAGACCGACGTAAGCGCCACGGGCTCTGCAATTCGGCACAGTGCTGGTAAAGTCAGTCGACAGTTATTAATAGGGTTTGAAAGGACAAACGTACCAAGCAAGAAGAGCTGCACCGTGGGGAATTCGCCCTGTTTGGCGGCCGTCGCGTCTTCGGTCATCTTTTCACGCCACTCGCTTAATTCTCAGTGATACGCGTCGTGGATGTCTCAAAAGCCATGAAAAATAGCGATTGACAAGATTTACAGACTGGCGAGAATGCAGCAAAGGACGAGTGCAGCCGGAGAGAAAGACTGGAAGTGGTGATGAGCTGGGAGGAAGAAAATCGGCGGGGCGGGAGGAAGGCGCAGATCGGCCCTGCCTGCTTGCATCACCGTGCTCAGCTGCTGCAGCTTAATCATCGACAAAGACTATTAACTCGTTTCCTCTTCCTTATTTAATTCTTGACAATTCCACTCCCCTCAAAAATTAATGGGCCCTGAATCATTCTCTTTACGACCCTACAACACTCTATTGTGATGGACAGCCAACCCAAATTCTGGCAGGTCACCGGCCTGTGCGCTGTCTTGAAAATACTACAGACAATGAACACAGCCATATCGGTTGTCCCTCGCCTACGCCTCTACGAAGCAACAATATGTCGATCCTACTACCAGATTCACGATCCCAGCGTAATCGATGTTGGAAATAACGTCCCGGAAGAGCTGTGCAAGATCCCAGAGGTTCAAGCCAGTCTTGCTCAGTTGACAGGATGGAATTCGTTCTTCTTTTACATTCCTAGTGCGTGAATCGTGTTGAAATTTAAAGTATTTGGCTAATATGTTGAAGCACTGCTTCTTGCGATTCCGTACAGCGCGCTGAGCGAACGAATCAGTCGGAGGACCATTTTGCTGGTCAATGTTTTGAGTGGGATCGTTTCACAGCTTTACGTTTTGACCATATGTATGAAGCTCTTCCAGATCGTTGTATAGGTGATAGTTGCTGATTTTCACAGGTTACTTTTACAACACTTTCGATATACGTTTGATATGGCTGGCAAGCTTGTTCGACTGTGTCGGAGGAGGAAGATTGGTTTTCAACACGATGACGCAGGTCTTGATCGCTGAGGTGACAGCACCTTCTGCACTGTGCGTGATATCTCACTGGATAGAAGTTTACAAGCTAACTCGAGTCTAGGAGCACTATTTATTTTCGTCTCACGTCGATTATGTCGATATCGCGGGTGCTGGGTGTTACGAGTGGCTCGTATCTCCTTGGACAAAGTGTTTGGATTCCCATCTGGCTGGGGCTGGGTTTTACGAGTCTCTGTATCCCGGTGCTTCTCTGGCTGAAAGACCACCGCGACTTGTTGGTTAAGATGAATTCGCCCGATCAAGATCATTTGCTTCGAGCAGAATCTTCTCACCCTTTCGAGCCTCGGAAAAAAGAAAGCGAGGACATTCCTCCCGCAAAAACGTACTTTACTACCCAACCCATGTCTCTTCTGCGATCCTTTTCTACCTATTCGTCATTCATGCTCAAACACTCCCACATCCTAGCGATATTTCTCATCCATGAAAGTGGCATGGGGGTACGCAACATCACCGAGCAGTGGATGAGCCAGCGCTATGCATGGCCCTTGCGAGTCACCGGGTACATTCTCGCGTCCGAAACCTTTGTCGCCAGCCTCTACCTCGCCATACTCCCCACTATATCCCGGTACTTACCCCGGGGCAGCATGTCTCAACCGTCCCAACGACAGCAACAGCAACAAATCTACATCATCCGCGGGAGCCTATTCGCAGCAGCGGGCGGAGTTGCAATCATTGCCGCATCGGGCAGCAGCCGGGTAGCCTTTTTGGTTGCGTTGGGAATCTTTGCGTTGGGGGTGGGGTTCCACGACGCGCTCAAGTCGTATGTGACGGGGTTGGTGGTCGATGTCAGCTCGATAACGCGGCTGTACATGTGCATTTCGATAATCGAGACGTGCGCGAATATTGTAAATGGGCCGGCGTGGGCCTGGATTTACACGGCCGGCATGAGCTATGGCGTGAGGGGCATGCCGCTGCCCTTTTTGTTGTGTTGCTGCTTGTTTCTTGGTGCGCTGGGTCTTGTTACACGATTGGCGTAGCTAAACCATGTACGTAGCATGAATAGTGCGAATAACATGCAGTGCGGAAAGCTTCCCCGGGAGCTTTTCCCTGCACGTCGCCACCGTGACCCAAGAGGGGCAGCTAATCTATTTACGACCTTCCAGATTTAGTGTAACAAGTTGCAAAGCGGGATCGGAGACGGTCCTCGAAATTAGGCTCAGATCGGTAAACCTTACTTTGCGAACTGTGGGGCTACCCATCTAGTGGCTAGCTGACGGGCCCACTTCTAATCCACAGCGGAGGGATTAGTGTGATGTATAGCATTGCTGTGCTATACTCCATGATCATGACCCAATCTGAATATTCCGTACTAGGCATGATGAGTGCGACTGATCGCTTGCAGATCGTGGGTTGTGGCTGGCTACGTATTACGGCGTGGGGAGAACGGAGTACTCCGGCCCTTGCTGCAAACATGTGCTGTGATGTGATGCTGGTATTCACCTTGACATCAATGATTGCAGGTTATCTACCGGTGTTGGTAAAATTGAGTCCATGACGACAGAATTTCGTTTTTCAGTTTGGCAAGCAGTACTTAATTAGGAAATATTTCATTGTATACTAGTTACCAGATTAAGACGTCCATCTGCGAGCTGAATCCTAGCAAAAACAAAGAACAAAGCAAGTTCAAATCAAATCAAATCAAAAATCCATTTTTAATGAGCGTGATTTAGCTACACAACAACTTCCATGACGATGTCTCCCCGCGTCTCGTAAAAGCCCCTCTTCATCAATAAAAATTACCCCGAACATTTGTTTCCTGAACATTTCCACTCCAGACTGGCTGGAACAAGTTTTCCGTAGGCATCGTCATTCATTTCCATTGACCTTGTGTGTTTTGTCCTGCAAGGTCAAGATGGCTAGCTCTGCCTCAGCCTCCTGGGCTGACTACGAAGCTGCTGGGGGTGCTTAGTAGTTGTAGAGGTCGCCGTCGAGTTCTTCGCGCTTCTTGTAGTTGTAAAGATCTCCGTCAAGCTCGTCGCGCTTGTTCTTGTAGTTGTACAGATCTCCGTCAAGCTCGTCACGTTTGTTCTTGTAGTTGTACAAGTCACCATCTAGTTCGTCGCGCTTGTTCTTGTAGTTATACAGGTCACCATCAAGCTCATCGCGCTTGTAGTTATACAGGTCACCATCAAGCTCATCGCGCTTGTAGTTGTAAAGGTCACCATCAAGCTCATCGCGCTTGTAGTTGTAAAGGTCGCCATCTAGTTCATCACGTTTGTAGTTGTACAGGTCACCATCAAGCTCATCGCGCTTGTTCTTCTTGTAGTTGTAGAGATCGCCGTCAAGTTCATCACGCTTGTAGTTGTAAAGGTCACCGTCTAGTTCGTCTCGCTTGTAGTTGTAAAGGTCGCCATCTAGCTCGTCTCTCTTCTTCTTGTAGTTGTAGAGATCGCCGTCAAGTTCGTCACGCTTGTAGTTGTAAAGGTCACCGTCTAGTTCGTCACGCTTGTAGTTGTAAAGGTCACCATCAAGCTCATCGCGTTTATTCTTCTTGTAGTTGTAGAGATCGCCGTCAAGTTCATCACGCTTGTAGTTGTACAGGTCGCCATCCAGCTCGTCTCTCTTCTTCTTGTAGTTGTAGAGATCTCCATCAAGCTCATCGCGCTTGTAGTTGTACAGATCTCCATCTAGCTCATCCCGCTTGACTATTACAACATTAGTATACATTGCAATACAACAAGACAAAGGACTTACTGGGCAGAGCAGCGGCCATGCCCATGGAGGCCAGGCAGAGAGCGAGAACAGACTTGGTGACAAGCATTGTGATTGGTAAACTCTTGGTCAGATATGAAGTTGATCAGAGTATGAGGAAAAAGATGAAACTTTGATAGCGCTAACTTGGATGAATCAGTTGCTATATATATATCTGTGTCAGCGACTGTTCCACTCTTTGGTTCGATCCTACCAGGTGCAAGACCTACCTGTAAGACTTTGGGTCTTGTTGATCGGAGATCAATAGCAAGGGAAATGCAAGACGTAATCATCCCAGCTCGCCATTATTGAATCATCTCTCCGCCATGCAAATGCATCCTGGGCCAGCTGGCCAGCATCGAGCATCACAGTGGAACGAGAGAATGATCATCGGTCGCCATTTTAATTCGTCATTCAGCCGTCGTTGAAAGAAAAAAAAGACGCACTGTCGATGCAATCATGTATGACCAAGTTTTGGGCTCACGATTTGCAATTCCAATGCTCAAACACGCCACTTGTCCTACACTAAGCCCTTGCCTAGTGCGAGAGAGCGAGCGCGAGAACGAGACCGAGTGGCGAGAATCGAGACGACGATTGGGAGAGTTGATGCCGAGACAGCGAGCTGATGTCAGTGAGATGCACCCAGACAGACAAACAACCCAAACAAGACAACCAAAACAAACACTGCAGTGTCCAGACCGCCTGCTGTCCGCTCCCTTGCAGATTCCACCTCTTGCCTCGCCTTTTGATTCGCGAGAGATCGTCAAGCATTTCTTTTTCCGATTGATCAGGCTGTGTTGTGACATGGAAGCCATCTCCGCCGAACAAAAGCAAGCATCGAAGCACGCTTTGTCTGCCGCATTAGGTCTGCATGCAATCACGGCGCTAGAGAGCACGACAATCTGCAAGCTGCAAGTTACTACTCTTTTGCCAGAACACGCAAGAGATCCGCTGCATAGAATACGTCATATTCCGTGTTTTCTTGATCATTATTCGTCTGATTTGACTCTTCAGCACGCTAGTCTCCTTGTCAATCGCAGATCGTCCACTAAGTTTATCAAAACAAGTTCGCTGCCGCGGCCCGCGATCCAGAGTGTTAGTCGGTGGAGAGATGCGTTCGTGCCACTTTTCGATGCATAGGGCCAATAGCTTCGAGGGTTCTGTTGGCGCTAATGGTGATAATCGCTTGATAATCGCAGATAGCAGATAGCCGATAGCTGCTGCGATACGAGTTTCAATCTGAACTTATCGCACATGCCAACCCCATGAGGAACGGAGCATACTCCGTATATGTAGTGCCCGCCATGCATGTGCAATGCAGAGCTGCAGCCAGTCACCAGCACTCGATCACGATCACGATCGAGACTCGCGATGAATCACTGAGTCTTCTTCTTTGACATCCAGTTTGAGTAATAGCTAGATGCCGATTTCGGTATTGCAATGCCGCCTGGTTGTCCCACAATTCAACCCACAATTCACCCCGCACAGCATGGATTCTTTGACACAAAATGTGGACTGCGATCGGCCAGACCTGGCAGGCCACGGCCGAGGGATAATCGAGTAAATTCTGATCAGCCTCGCCACTGTTGGCTGATCGATGGTGTAATCTGCGGGTTAGCATTGCCAATTGAGGCGCGAACTTGGTATTTGCTACAAAGAGAAGGTGCAGGCAGTAGTAACGCAGTCTACACCGCATTTGTACATCGCTATTTAGGCGCGTCAAAAGGTGATCTGAATGACCTAACGTGAGGGGCAGCTGCAGTCAGAAAGTGATGCAATGACATTGCCCCCGTGGACCAGCCTCTGGAAGTGGAAACCCCGGTAGTGGCATATATCATTTCTCGATCTTTGAGTTGTCACTGCTCTTCTTCCTACACCTCCCAGCAACTTTCTCAAGTCTTTGGAGTTTTGTGCAATATGTTCAAAATATTTGACAAGTTTACACAACGTGCCTCTGACAAGCCCAGCATGTACTCTGCTCTCCGACAAGGTAGCGACGCAACCGAGGAGCGACTGCCCTTGTCGGGCAATGAGGAGTACCACGATAAAGAAAGCGCATCCGAAGGCTCATCTGAAGACGGATACTACAATGAGAAACCCGTCCCGTCGAGGTTTAGGTGGAAGGCCGTGTGCTTCCACCTGGCTCTTATTAGCATCTACTCGATAGCCTTTATCGGCGCAATCTACACGACGGCTACATCAAAGAGCGGGAAACAGGAACATATGGTTTACTGTAAGGTTATTTTCTTCCTTGTGAGAAAGACAAAAAGCTAATAGTTGAAGCTCCTCTGCACGAGGCCATTGAGATGGAGCCAAAGATGGTTCACGCTTCATTTGCCAACAAAAACCCGTTCAAAGGCCCGCCGTCGGATGAGCTCGATCACGCATGGCACCAGCTTTTTATCAACTCCAATGTCCGTGTGACGGCTGAGGATCTGGCCAAAATCAACAAAACCTCTGTGCCGATTACGGATGACGACGGAGGATACTATGCGATTCCAGGTAAGATCAGAGGCTTAGGAGAAGGTCAAAGCATTGACGTTGCTGACTGAATGACTCAACAGATGTTTATCACCAACTTCATTGTCTAGTAAGTAACTCAAACTTTTCGTTCTGGCTTGATACTAACGGAGGCAGAAATTCCTCCGACAAGTCATCTACAAAGACTACTACCAGATCGAGAAGCCAACCACCCCGATTCACATCGGTACGTTCTGCCACAAATTTTATACTATCAAACTAACTCTTCCAGACCACTGTATCGATAATCTCCGCCAAAACCTCATGTGCAAGGGCGACGTATCGCTAGTCACCTTTTCCTGGGTCGACAACGACCGCGCTCCCAAACCCAACTTTGAAGTTGAGCACGAGTGCGTGAACTGGGAGAGGATGGACAACTGGGCCAAGGAGCACCGGTTTGATATTTTTGACGAGACGACTCTTGTCCATCCGACATTGGGTATGTTCCATATATATATATTTGAAAACTTGGCTCTAACTCGTGCAGGCCCCTCGTTCCCAGAGGCGGAATACAAGGCTACCGGCAGAGTTCCTGGACATCCAGACTTTAGGCCAAACCATTATGATCATGATAGCGATCATATCAACCATAACGACCATTCCTGAGGTCAGGCATTGGGGTGTGCTTGACGTGTTTGGCCCTGTTTACGATTTAATGTGTTGTTAATGTGTTGTTTATTCATGGAATAAAATTTCCTGAAAGTGCCATCTTCTGGCGAATTATGACTGTCTTGTACATGGTAGCGTCATTAGACACGAAATAAAAAGAGTATGACTGTCGTTGTTCCCGGATCTCGGCAATTTCTACTGGTAGTCCGAACTCCGAGCTGACATGCACTCGCCTCTGATTTGGCGATAGCCAACAATTAACCAACATCTGAATCTGAAAACCAACATATGTACGTCACATGCTCAGCCTCCAACTTCACGTCTGTACTTAATCTCAGCCAAGACACCTACTCCCCCAGCCAAGACACCTAATACACCCATCTAAATTATACATCCTACCCAAGAAAAAGAAAATGGACATCGTCCACGGCACCACCGCCCCCTTCATCCCGCCACCCCTCAAACACCGCGGCGACGGTCTCGCCTTCAAAGACATATTCCGAGGCCCCGAGAACACGCCGGAGAACTACTACCTCTCACTGGTGCGCCAGGGCGATTTCTTCTCTCCGCGACACAAACACAATTTCGACCAATTCCGCTATGCCGTACGCAATGACGTCTCCCTCGGACCAGACATGCTACTACGCGAGGGAGAACTTTCGTATCATCCCGAAGCCGTCCAGTACGGACCCCAGCACGACGAGGGCGGGGAGCGGGATGTGCTTGTCTTGCAGTTTGGCGGCGCGAGTGGCCAGGGGTATTTAACTTTTGACCAGTTGGCGAGTGCGCAGGCAGCACTGAAAGAAAAGGGGAGATTTGAGGGGGGGAAGTATTTTGTGGAAGGGAAAGAGGAAGGGAAGGATGGGTATGAAGCGTTGTGGGAGCATTGTAATGGGAGGCCGTTGGTGTATCCGGAAGAGAGATTCAATGCGCCGGTTGTGGTTAAACCGCAGGGGTTTAAGTGGAAACCTAGCAAGAACGCTGGCGTGTTGTATAAAAATCTGGGTGTGTTTACGGAGCGAGAAACACGAGTGCAGACTGTGCGCATCGAGGCTGGCGGGGAGTGGCGGGTTGAGGCGGAGAATGCTATTCAGTTACTGTATGTGCTGAAGGGCGAGGGGATAGCAAGGTTGAGTAGTGGAAAGGGTTCGTCAGAGGAGATCCGATTTGAGAGTGCCATTCGTTTGATGCCAAGTTCAGAAAGTGTGTTGTTTACGGCGGCTGGGGAGGTGGAGTTTTTGCATTTTGTGCTGCCGATGCTGTCGTAGATAGTTCAATGATGAGATTTAATAGTTTACATGCAACATTGAAGCATAATGACACTGTCGACTATATTTTCCGTTTACATGTTGTACAAGTGACAACTAGTGAACTGCGCGTGGTGATATGTTCTATGACCTTTTCACATGCTGAATTCTAATTAAATGCAATTTCTGCTATTTTACATGCAAGAGAAAAGAACATGAGTATTCACAGTACCAGTGAGCCTGTATTGTCCATTTAAATGATGCTAAAATGTGAACTTTATCAATTCATAGAATGTTTTCAGTCTTCAAAAAGGCGAGCTGCAGGGCTATATATATAGGATTCTCCTAAGTCTAGACCAGATCGCCTTGTTTTGTTTTAGATTCATCGATACAAACCGCAGACGCCTCGACTGGGTTTGTTTCGCATCTTTTGACTTTACTCAGTGAGGGTTGTAGAGAAGGAGGGCTAGGAGGAACTCTATTTAACCTGTTCAATAGATACACAAACTCCAGACCGAGCCAATTTGTTAGTACTATGTTGCTAGTTTATATATCACAAACTTAGCTTTGAGTATACTAATCATCAATTATAATTTTTTAAATTACTTCCGTTTGTTTAGTAATGCTAATAAACTGTCCTCTCTTTTCAAGGCTCTCAGTTCCCTTGATTTTACGTTGCATGACTCCAAGGTAACCTGCTTGGCAAAATAAAACATCCGTTCACTATTCCAAAGAGAATAAAAGACGCACAGGAAATGTCTCAACTTATTGCATGGTTTTGGTTTAGTTTATCTTATCCTCCCAATAAATGAGGCTAGAGACATACTCCCTGTCTTATCAGAGGAAGGGAGGGTTGATTGCGCGACGCAGCCAATCACAGATCATCCGTTCAATGTCAGCAAATGTGAGGTTCCATGATGCGAAAGCCGCCAATTACGTGGCATGCAACACACAAATTTCCTTCTATTCAAAATAAGCAGCAGCCTAAAGGTGATGGTCTATAGCGCGAGACGTCCAATCATGATGACGGATATGTTTTACAATATGTTGTATTCAACGGAAAACGCTAAGAAGGACAAGTATAAATATGGCTATGGTGCTCTCCAGGAAAAGACTCAATTCATCATCATCGGTCAATTTTCTACATTACTTTCATCTCATTACTGTCGAAAATGGCACCCCTCCGCATAGCAATCATCGGCGCCGGCCCTGCCGGCCTGACTCTCGCTCGCCTTCTGCAAGTAAAAGGCATCTCAAGCACAGTATACGACCTAGATGCTCACGCCAACAGCCGCGACCAGGGCGGCACTGTCGATTTGCATCGCCGGGGCGGACAGATGGTATTACAAGAGGCCGGGTTGTTTGAGGAGTTCCAAAAACTGTCTCGGCCTGAAGGAGAAGCGACAAAGCTGGTGAAATACGACGGGACAGTGCTTGTTGACGAGAATGTGCAGCCAGTAAAACGGCCCGAGGAATATAAGGATAGGCCGGAGATTGACCGGTTGAGGTTGCGGCAGTTGTTGCTGGGGTCGTTGGAACAGAAAGTAGTGTGGGGGAAGAAATTGTTGGCTGTTGAGGAGTTTGAGGGTAAGGTTAATCTTCACTTTGCTGATGGCGTTGAAGAGGCATTCGACATTGTCGTGGGCGCGGATGGCGCGTGGTCAAAAGTGCGGCCTTTTCTGACTGACACAACACCCTTTTACTCTGGCATCACGGCCATTGAGCTTTGGGCGATGAACGTTGATGTTTCGAACAACTGGTTATCGCAGTATGTTGGCCAAGGCAGCATGTTCATGTTCGATCAAGGACGAGCGATCATCTGCCAAAGGAACAGCAACAACAGCATACGCACATATGCTGCGGTACAACAGCCAGAAACATGGGCGACTGACTGCGGCATCGACTGGGGCAAGCCAGAAGCAACGACGCAGCTCATTCAGGGCTACTTTGCTGACTGCGCAGACGATCTGAAACGCGTTATTATGGATAGCAAGGACAACCTCATCGCTCGGCCGCTGTACATGCTTCCCGTCGACATGAAATGGGAACCCAGGGCTGGTGTTACTTTGATTGGCGATGCTGCACATTTGATGACTCCTTTTGCTGGTGTTGGTGTGAACCTTGCCATGGTGGACGCACTGGATTTATCTCGAGCAATTGCGTCCTGCGTTGATAACAAGGGAAATATCGGGGCTGCAATGGCTGTGTTTGAGAAGGAGATGTTCCAGAGGAGCCAAACGTTTGCGAACAAGACGTGGAAGAACATGCAATCCCATTTCAGCGCCACTGGCATCGAGGAGCGTGCTGCGCTTGCTCATAGATAGACTTGTAAATAGACTTTAGGTCTAGCAGGCGAAATGGATATTTTGAAAGGACGGACGGTCAAACTCATCCGGGTGACAAATCTGCTCGAGCCCAAATTGCAGCGGCTTTGCAGCCATTGGGAATTTCTTAATAAACTCGAATGCATTAAGCGAAATTGCACGTCTCTCAATAAAAGTTTCATTCGAGAATGGAAGTTCTCTTGCTGGCGCTGTGATGTCGAACAATGAGAAGAGTTCCAATCCAAACCTCTGTAGTTGCACAAGAACGGATGTTGAAACGCAGTCGACAATGGCTGAAAGGACTTCGGAATATTCTCTATAACCATCCGAGTGTACCGACGAAAGTACTGGGGTGAGCTCCTTTTCATACCATTTGTCCAGAGAGTTGTAAGCTTCGACTAGTTGGTCGAAGAGATATTGACATCTAGGTAGATCTGTGGAATCTGGCGCAGAACCACGGATTTTGACACACTCATAGAAAAGCCGTGGCACATCTAGTAAAAGTTCGCAAAGCTCGAATCGCCAGCGATGACTTGCTAGCTTATGCTCCGGAACCCCTCCTTCAACAACAGACAGCCTGCGCCACTGTGGATGTGATAAAAAACACGTTTGACGGCGACTCATATCCTGAGCCAGAAAAAACGCCCGCTGAGACTCCAACATAGCTCGCTCAAACTTCCGATCGAAACAGCGTTCAGGACCAAGTTCCTGGATCAAGAGTTTTGAACCGCTTGACAAGTTGTTCCAGCGTCCGTTGTCCGAGCTAATCAGGAGTTCGCATAGCTGAAGAATGAGTGAAGCGCAGACTGTTTCTGCTTCCAAACGTGTTTCCACCGCTTGAACGCATTGCTGAAGGGAGTTCAGACTCTTGCTGTAGAGTTTGAGAGTGGTAGACGAGCTTGCCGGTAATTTTTGTTGCTGGGTGTCTTTGTAGATTGCACATAAGCATGAGACGGCGTCGTCAAGAGCAGGGTTTATTCCGAGTCGACTTGGGATGAACTGGTAGAACTCGCCGTGTGAGCGAAGGGGAAACGTTTTTCGACTTTCCGAGTCTGTGAGTATGTGTAGCAGGAGCGTACACTGATTTTCTGCCTGTGAGGCTGGAAGACGGGATATTGAAACTTTGAAAATTCGGCCTTCTACCAAATATTCCTCTTCAACTCCAGCATATCCTGGTTCACTCTCCTTGATTCTGGGAACTAAATCCCAACTAGCGTCTTCCAGGAGGTATTTTTTCTTGTAAGTTGCTGCCAGCCGCGAGCCTTCTTCGACAAACTTCCATCTCCTCGCGTATCCATCACAGCTCCATCCAGCAGACCCGCAGTTTCGACAAGCTGGCCTTTCTTGTCCGCATCTTATTTTGCGCTTTCGACATGTTTCGCAGCCTGTGCTTTTGGGCGTGCCGACCATTGGAAGATTGTTCAAGAATAACCCGAGTCTATTTTTACAGAGCGAGGGGCCGGGTCAAACACAGTCCTGAGGAATCAAATGGGAATTTTGTTGTTCAAGTCCCAGTGAAGGTCATGGAGAATTAACATTGAACGGCTTCACTTGAGACCAGTTGACATCAAGTGATTGATCAATTGATACAACAGTGAACCCAACGAGACCGGGCGATGCCGAAATATGTAAACGAACTCTTCGCGCAAGTAGGATCAATTGATGACAGCTTTTTGAGCAGATCCTTTTCAGTGTTGCACTCCAGAAACAAAATTAAAGGATTGAAATTTAAATTTAAATTAAAACCCATATTAATCGACTTCTGCCTAGTTCGCTAAACACCGAGGTGCCCAATACCCCGAGGCCGAGGCCGAGCTTGAATTGCCCGAGCTTTGTAGACATGTAGCAATGTATATAAACCGCACGACCTCTTTTGTCATGCATCTTAATTTACTTCAATTTAGTGCAAAAACATTTAAAAAAATGTCTACAAGCTCAATCCTTCTCAAAAACGGCACAGTCCTACAACACGATGAGCACGACAATGTGCACGTCCGACGCAGGACAGACATTCTCATCACTGGAAACCGCATTATCCAGATCGGCCAGAGCCTGTCAGACCCAAATGGTTCGGTGGATGTGATTGATTGCACTGACAAGATTGTGTCTCCGGGTCTGATTGATTCGCATCATCATATGTGGCAGACGCAGTTGAAAGGGAGGCATGGCGATCATACCCTGTTGGATTATGTGACTGCTGGTACGTTGCCCACCCCAAAATCAAACTACACATCAACTAATGGAGAGGGAACAGCAAACCTCCAAGCCATAAATTTTTCGCCAGAGGACATCTTCTGGGGCCAACTCGGCGGGTGCCTGGAAGCCCTCGACGCCGGTACAACATGTGTCGTTGACAACGCGCACATGAGCGCTGGCCCAGACCACGGCTCAGCAGCGCTCGCAGCAACAGTAGCATCTGGGATACGCTCTGTATTCTGCTACGGCGCAACGCCCCTCCGAGCAGCGGACTGGACAGCAACGAGCTTTGAGGTTGACAAGAGCGGCGCAATACCAGCATGGATGCTGGACCAACTAGAAGCGTTTTCCCGAAAAGCGCCGTTTGGAGGTGACGGGCGTGTGACATTGGGCTTCTTTTTCGATTCGTATTTCTTGCCAAAGGATTTTATTACTTCTCTCTTTGACAAGGTTCGCAAGATGGGAATCCGGATGATAACGAGCCATTTCCGACACTGGTCGGTCTCTGAAGGTCAGCCCATCACCCTCCCTTCCTTGAAAAAAAAAAAAAAAAAAAACAATAATCCAGCTGACCAGAATGACATCCAGGCCAATCCCAAATCCCCGAAATCCTACACTCCGCCTCCCTTTTATGTCCCGATGTCCTGCTCTCCCACGGCAACGGCACAACACCCTCGCAAGCCTCGCTGCTCACCTCCGCAGGCGTATACATCGCTTCAACGCCCGACGCCGAGATCTTCGTGGCCTCTGGCTCTGACCCCGTCGCTTTCAGGTCTGATATACCGTGCGTGAGTCTCGGCGCAGACTGTCATTCATGTGGCCCAACGAGCATGCTCCATCAAGCCCAGATCGCCATGGGCAGCGACCGCGCCTCGCAAATGTCCGAAGCTGCCAGAACAAAAAAGTATCCAAAAGAATTCCGCGCCAAAGTGACACGCGCGTATAATCTGATTACCATCAACGGTGCACGAGCAGCGCGGATGGAGGATCAGATTGGGTCGATTGCAGTGGGAAAACTGGCTGATTTGGTGGTTTTTGATGCGTCGAGCCCGTCGATGGTTTGTGCGGCGGAGCAGGATCCGGTGGTTGCGCTGGTGAGGCATGCTGGGGCGAGAGAGGTTAGCAGTGTGATTGTTGGAGGGAAGATAGTGAAGCGAGATGGGGTGTTGTGTGAGGTTGATGTTGCTGCTGGCGGGGATGTGTTTGCGGTTGATGAGAAAGGGAAATTGTCGTGGAAGGAAATCGCCCGTAAGTTAGTGGCCAGTCGAGAAGAGCTGCAAAAGAGGACTGAGAGCGTAAACGTTGATCTGGCATGGCGCACTATTTTGGGGATGTTTGGGAAGAGCGAGGATGAGCTTTTTGCTTGAGCCTGCAATAGCAATAGACTAGTTTGCTGCAAGTGGAAAAAAAAAAATCTACAGAACGCTTGCTGTCATTAAACAGAGAATATGAAATACATCATGCGCCAACACGCAACAAAAGAGGCCACCGCAATCGTAAACCTTCGTCTTCTGTGCCACCATCAAACAAATTCATATACATGGCGTAAATACTGAATGGGAGTATGTAGGCTAGCACGCATAAGAAACACCATGCAAACCTTTATCAAACCCCAACATGCATTTTCACACGAAAAAAGTACTATAGCTAGGACAGCTTGGATTTGAGTGATTCGATTTCGGCAGTGAGGTTCTGCACTTGCTCAGCCTGCGAGGCAATCGTCTTAGTCTGCTGCGCAATCAATGCCTTGATCTCGGCAATATCGTCCTTGACAGAGTCTGACGAGACAGACGACGATTTTGCGACTGGCTCAGAAACAGACGGGGCTTTCGAAACAGCGGCTGGAGGAGGGGTTTCTTTGATAATAGGGATTTCCTTGACCGGTGAACTGGTTTTCACTGGGGAAACTGGCGTTCGTTCGACAAACTTGGGAACTTCTTCGAAGCTGGAGGCGTCGTCGACTTCTTCCTTTTCCTCATCGTCATCGGCGAATTTGTCAACCATGGCTGCCATCGAAGCGCCCTGGTCCTTCATTGAAGGCGCTGGTCGCGCGACAGGGGTAGGTTCCGCGCGAACAGGTTCAGCTGCTTTGGCAGGTTGAGCAGGCTCTGGAGCTGGGGCGCTGATTGTAGAAGTCGGCTTGGCCTGCGAAGGAGTCACCTCCTGCAGTCCAGATCCCTCGTAGATGCCCTCGAGCGAAATCTTTGGCGGAATGGCTTCCTTGCCATCGAGCCACTCTGACGCACTCATGGCGGGCTTGAGGCCAAAAGCAGGAGGATAGATATCATCCTGGAAAGTCTCTGAACGGCGTGGCACAATAAACGAAACAGGCTC
The DNA here is from genome assembly GCA_037040535.1 of Talaromyces sp. P118-02. NCBI lineage: Eukaryota > Fungi > Ascomycota > Eurotiomycetes > Eurotiales > Trichocomaceae > Talaromyces > Talaromyces sp. P118-02. The sequence continues at coordinate 253,094 of JAXQGY010000892.1, forward strand.
AATGTATGTGTCGGAAACAGACTTGTAGATACGGACGACTTCGTTTTGGTGGATGTTGACGCCGCGCTTCGGCATGAATGCCAGACCGCGCTGAGGATCGCCGGACTTGTACTCAGAAAGGAACTCGAACTTGTCGTTTTCATACTCAAAGTAACGAATGTTACCGTCACTAATAAATTAGCATCGAACCCACAATTTTGAGGGTCGTACTCACCCCTTTCCAGCCAGATACAAACATTGTGTGCCGTCATCCCAGAAAGGAACACAAACACCAGAGATCGAATCCAAAGTTTTGAATCCACTGGTAGGCTCGCGCGCGGCACGCACATCCCACAAGGCCAGCTGGCGATCACTCATCTTGGAGAAACCAGTAGTCGCAATTCGGTCGTGTTCGCCCATCCACACTGCACGACTGTTCTTTGCGCCGGAGTGACCAGCGGTCTCGATCGCGGGACGTTCCTGACGCACATCCCATATCCTAAACTTTTTGTCACGCGACGTCGTTACGAGCAGAGATCCATTGGCGCTCCACGATTGCGACTGCACGACGTCGCCTAGTTTGAGCGTGAATTTGGGCGCGCCGGCTTCAATGTCCCAGATTTTGATAGTAAAGTCGCCCGATGCGGTCGCCAGCACGTTTTCTGCCGCGGGGTTGAAGAGGACTTGGCCAACCTTTCTGCAAGTTGTTAGCTTATGTCGTTCGACCAGAGTTTCATTTCCTTACCTAGGATGGCCGCTGAGTTTTCCAACCGGAGACACATCTTGTACATCGTCGGACTCGACATCGGGGCGAACGGTAAAGTTGTCGGGCACGCGCCAGAGGAAGACCTATCATCTTAGCCAAGCCAGCAAACAGTATAACGGCACCTACCTTGCCATCGTCGGAACCAGACGCAATCAGCGAGTCATTGAAAGGGTTCCTATTTTTGTTAGTATCATTGATAAAATAATTGACCACAGGCGTATTACCAGTCAGTGTCCAAAACGGCGGCGGTGTGTCCTCGAAACAGCGGTATTTTCTCCGGCAGCTTGCCTCGCTCCTCCAAGGGAATGACGGCAAACGCACCACCGCCACCCGCTTCCCAGTTGACGGCCAGGTATTGGGGATTGACCTGTGGAAGTTAGATCAACACGCGACAGATTGTGGGACGAACGACGGACCTTTAGCAGGTTGGTATCCCACGCATTGCGGGACACGCGCAGATTATCGTAGCATTGTTCCTGTGTGTAGAAGATGAGCGATCATCCAGTGCATGGACAGTGTGGTCCGCCTGTTCCAAGCGTACTCGTCTTGTAGATTGACCGAAAACGTGTCCTAAAGCGCAAGCATCATCAGCTGTGTTGCCGTCAGGCGGGGCCGTCTCCAACTTACGGTATTTCGACGACCGGACAAAACGACCAGACATGGCGAGAGCAAGGGGGTGTTAGAGGAGAGGAAAAGAGAGGGTCTCCAGGACCGTGCAATTGAGAATTGAGGCAGAGGGAGAGGGAGAGGGAGAGGCAGAGAAGGTGGGCGGGTGGATAGGAGGCAGCTTCGTTGCTAATTATAAGACTGAAGCCTCGCCGCACGACTAAAACTAAGCCACGCCGGGGCCCCGTCTGGTAGATTACGCTTGTAGATTAGCTGTCTCAACAGCCGAGACCATGAATGCGACTGCCTATCTCAACAGGGACGCCAGAGCTACAGTGTATCAGGCTAGGTTTAATTATTTCCATGTCTGAAACAATTGGTGTTTCTAACTTTGTGCTCGTCTGTCGCTGTCGAGGCATCACGTGCGGGGCTGGCGCTAGGCCGTTCCGGCACTAGCGTAACTGCCACGACGAACGTTTGGAGGATATCAATTGATACTTTGGATGCTCAATATATAATGCGAGATCTAGTGTAATTCATTGACACCAAATGTTTGTCTTAGACAGCGCTCATTTCTTGGCGAGTGACTGCATCCCCGCATACTATTCACCTACGATCCAGCCTAATAATAATGCACGCTTGTCTGGTCTGAATATGCAAGGCAAGAAAAGCACCGGATATGTCATGTGCAGGTATCCTGAGCGCCGAGAACAGCTGACCAGCCATCTTACCAAGCTCTGTGAAGATTCTCGGCAATAGCTATCGATTGACACGTTTGATCTTGAGCCTACTCCCCGCGCTTCTCCGCCCAAGCCAGCACAGCAGGCAGCGCAGCATTGACCTCTTTTCAGTCTTGGAACAATACCTCAGCATGAATTGTGCTTGACGCCCCGCGGCAGACTATTGATGTTGCAGGATTGTATGGATCGACCAAAAGATAACTCGCAGCCGATAACCAGAAACAAGGAATTATAAAAGCGGCTTACAGACAGCCAAGCTCAATGTCCATACAAAAGAAATTGGGTGGGTCCTCAAGCTTGTAAGTAACGTCTAGGTAACCTCCATCTAGCTATCATTAAAGATTTATTGCAAGGAGGGATAGGTGCCGGAACATTAAAGTGTGATATATCATTTGGTTACCTGCACAGTGACCAGCTAATTACGCAGCGTGACCGTGCTGATCATATCACAGAACTGAGCGTAATCAAGACGGCCAATGTTGAATATTTAAAGGCGGTAATGCTGGAATAACTGCAAAGTTGATGCGGGTTGCAGATGGTGCGCTTGTGCTAATATCAATTGATATAATAGGAGAATACAGAATACTTTCAATAAGAATCCGTGACAGCTAATTTGTGAATAAAGTTTCCATTCAATGACTTCAAAGTGTTGATGTCATGAACTACCGGCAACCGGCTATCAATCTCGACTTTTATTTGTTGGGTCAAAAAAAAAAAAAGAAAAACAAAAGAAAAAAGATCTTCGCACCCGATTTGGAAGTAGGGCCAGGTATTACTACATCCGAATCAATACGCCAAGGTCTATGTAACATTGCCAGCTTGCCTACGGGATCAATGACTGGAGCCAGTCAAGGTACATAGCATAGTCATTCCTGTCTCTATATGTCAAGAGATTAATTGTATTAGGAGTTGGGAAGCGCTGTGTGCGCAACGACCAATGCTGTGGTACAAACTCTTGCGTCTCGTTGAGGTGTACTTCTCCCTCGAAATTGACGGATAGAAGGGAACCGGAGGCTGAAGATGACCCGTAGTTCGATGAACTGCCAACCTACGTAACCCAGTCATTCCTGTTTCTACGGGTCAAGAGATTGATTGTATTAGCGCTCCGACAGGATTGTGAGACGCTTAAGAAATCAAACGCCAACGACATCATCAACGGGGTGGTTTTGTTAGGAATGGTAGTATGCTCCGTGTTGCTGGTGTGATGTAATATTTTGCAATTTACTCTCCTTAACTCCATGAATTATGTGAGCAAGCCATTCCCACTGCGTAGTCGTAGTGATGGTTGTGGTTGTCGTTGTAGTGTCTTGGAAAACCTGGGGTTCATACGCGCTAACTAAGGCGGGTTAGTTGTAGCGGTCTCGGTCGTCATGTGACTTGGCCCACCATGCCCGATTGGGGGCTGACTAAGATCTCCGTTTGTTTACATGTTTCTCCGGGTAACCACGACCACGACCCACGACCACGAGCTGCAGCTCACTGTCCACGAGTGTTGACCGTGTCGAGCGCATACCTGTTCAACGACGACAAAGGCGGCGACGGTTCTGTCTTGCGCGTTATCTTTTTTCTTCCTGTTTGTGATGTCCCTCTAACGCCTTGCCAATTGTTTATACGTCAACTCGCGATTGTTTGGGTTGACCACAATGGATGAGAACTTTGTCAACGTATGAGTTGGCAAATTAGGATCTTTTCGCAACACCTACTGACTCGTCACGACAGATGGACTCTCGCTCAACAAACAGGTCAAGAATCCCACAAGCCGGTCTCGCGGAGATGAACTCGGCCAAGACAAACTCTCGATCTGGGCTCAAGGCGCCCGGGTTCGCTACCTCGAACATCAAACCAACATCGATCGCAAGTGCGTGATTGAACTGTTTTTTTTGGGGTTGTACTGATTGTCGCAGAGCCGGCTACAGAAAATGCCACGTCCAAGATACCTAGCGGCGGAGCCAGACATGGCCGAACGAATTCCTTGTCGTCGTCGGTATCGGCGCGATCGACGCAGCCTAAAACGAATGCAAACTCTTCATTCTCCCAAACTGTCGGTCCCTCCAGAGCACCCGCTCCACGACCCCAGACGTCAATGGGCACACGACGAGGAGCCTCCGCAATCTCACGACCCAAGACGTCACTAGATACCCATGAGGAGGAGTCGCCGAATAGTGTTCCTCGCAAAAGAAAGGGTACGCATATTTCTCGAGCTCTTCAAGTCACCCCAGGATCATATCACAAACATCTCAATTGCCCAATGGAATGGACCCCATCACCCAGCACATCTTACACTCCCGATACGATACCTGATCAACGGGAGGTATCGTTGAGCAGTATGATGGGTAAACTATCACTGCAGGAACCCATGCATCCACCCAAACCAAACCCAAACATGTTGGCAAAGAAAGCACGCAAGGTACCCTCATGCTCAGTTATGGCCACAGGGCCGTGCCATTCAAAGTCAACTTTGCCATCCCCGTCCCCATCGCCTACCAGACCCAATTCCCCAAAACGAAAAGGAATAAAACCGTTTCTAACTAAAGAATGTTCTGTAACAGCTTTTGACTCCGAAAGCCGAATGCAGAATTTTGAAGAAATGTTTGGCGCGTTCTACAACAAAATCTCCGAAGCCAACCAAAGCAGCGACGTGATGAAGGATGCTGTTAACTTATACAAATCGCGGGGTATGTTTACCCTAGCTGAGTGAAGATTATTCTAACAGTCGCAGTCGAGGAGCTTGAGAAGAACCGTGAAGAGATGATGGAGGCGAACTGCACCCTGCGCATTGACCTGGAGGCTATCAAAGGCAAGCTCTCATCTACCCAGGCCGAGCTCTCAACTACCGAAGCCGCCCTTCGGGATTCCGAAAGAGACCAAGAAATCGCCATGGACGAGTCTGAGCAAAGAATGCGCATCGAGGTGGAAGCAATCAGGCAGGATAGCCAAAAGAAAATGGCAAACGTTTTAGCAGAACACCAGGCAGAAAGCCAAAACAAACTCAGCAATATATTGGCGGAGCATCAGGCAGAAATCCAAGAATTGAGACGGCGGTTCGAGACTGATCTCGAAAGCGAACGCGCGAAAGTTCAAGAATTGAGACGGCGGTTCGAGAGTGACATTGAAAACGAACGTGTTCGAGTTGAACGCGAAATCAGTCAGGTTAATTCTCAAAATGCTCTCGACTCTCAGCGTGTGCAGCTGGAAATGGCAAACAAAGACAGGGAGAACGAAAAACTCCAACGAGAGCTGCGAACAGCCTTTGCCGATATCGAAAGTGAAAAGGCAAGAAACCGGGATCTTCGCGGCAACTTGGATACCGCCAGCAGCAACAGCCTCACTCTTGAATCCTCCATTCGCGCCCTCAAAGCTCGCGTTGAGTTTTTAGAATCAGGTAACCAAGAACAGTCACACGCTTTTGAACGCCTTCAACAGCAGTTGGAGAATGCGCTCGCCGATATGACTGAAGCACAGGAGAAGTTGCGAAAAGAAGAAACTCTCCGTCGCAAACTTCACAACCAAGTGCAGGAATTGAAGGGCAACATTCGCGTGTTCTGTCGTGTGCGCCCACCTCTCAACTCTGAACCACCGTCTGAAATTGCTCAGATTGCGTTCCCGGATGACGCTGAAGAAGGAAAAGAAATCTCGGTTATGGGGCCTGAGGAGAGGAGCAGTCTCGGTGTTGTTTCCCGCAAAAACAATGCCTTTTCTTTTGACCACGTTTTTGGACCGGGAAGTATGAACTCGGATGTATTTGAAGAGATCAGCCAGCTGGTTCAAAGCGCACTTGACGGGTACAATGTTTGTATCTTCTGCTATGGACAGACAGGAAGCGGCAAGACGCATACCATGTCGTCGCAGGACGGCATGATCCCGCGAGCTGTCCACCAAATTTATGACACTGCAAAGAGTCTGGAAGACAAGGGGTGGACTTATACAATGGAGGGCAACTTTGTGGAGGTTTACAATGAAAACTTGAACGACCTTCTTGGAAAAGCAGACGAACTAGACAAGAAAAAACATGAGATCCGACACGATATGCAACGATGCAAAACAACCATCACCGACGTCAATACTGTCACGCTGGACTCTCCTGAAATGGTTGAAACTATTCTCAAGCGAGCTGCATCGAATCGATCAGTCGCAGCGACAAAAGCAAACGAGCGGTCCTCGCGGTCACACTCTGTTTTTATTCTGCGGTTGATCGGCGAAAATAGTATTACTGGTGAACGCAGCGAGGGTACTTTGAATCTGGTTGATTTGGCCGGCAGTGAAAGGCTCAGTCATAGTGGTGCCACTGGCGAGCGATTGAAGGAGACGCAAAACATCAACCGAAGCTTGAGCTGCTTGGGCGATGTCATTGGCGCTCTTGGACAGGGCAAGGAGGGTGGTCATATCCCGTACCGCAACAGCAAGGTAAGTCATTCGTTGAGTTGTACTTGTAAAAACTATACTGACTACTTCCAGCTCACCTACTTGTTACAATTCTCTCTCGGCGGCAACTCGAAGACTCTCATGTTCGTCATGGTCAGCCCTCTGCAGGCACACCTCGGCGAGACCTTGACGAGTCTGAAATTTGCGACCAAGGTACACAACACACATATTGGCACGGCGAAACGAGTAGCCAAGGTCCAGAACTAGCACTTTCACGATACCACGATTTGAAGTCAGGATGACTGACCGTTTTGATGCATTGGAGTTGGCGTTGATGTTGAGCGTATCACATGATATGCTTTTTTCTTTCCTTATACATTATGTTGATTTAGATTCTTGTTACTTAGTTTCTCATTCCTACTGATTTTTCTAAGTTTTGAACGGATGTACATGTAATATTCAATATCATTCATTGCTCATGATACAGATTAGGAGCTATATTATATACAAACGTCAAATCTCGATATTCTTTCTATACCTGCTGTTCCGGGTCCGCATTCCTTTTCCGCCCTTCAACCTCCTGTTCTTCGAAATCATCCTCCTCCGTCCGCGCCGTACTCTCCGTCGCATGCCCCGTCGTGCGCGTCCCTGTCGTCGTCGTCGTCGTTATGGTTGTCGTCGTTCCTTGCGTACCATCCCACACCCCTTCCTCGCCGCGCTTCATATTCATATTCATATACTTCCACTTCTTAAACCGGCGAACATCACTCATCTCCATCTCATTCTCACCCCCAGTTCCACTTCCCGACGGAGGCGGTTTGCGTGTCGACGATGACGACTTACTTCTTTTAACAGGCGACACAAACGACGGCAACGAGGCTGGCGAGATTGACAGTGATTGCGCGATGGTGGTTAGATGGCCGCGGTGGTAGCGTGCAGTGCGCGAGACGAGCGGGGCGCAGGCGATGCAGATTCCGAAGATCATTTCGATGTCGCTGACCTCAATTAACACTGAACAAAACAAAAAGGATGGTGGGGGGAGGGGTACATGAAGAAATTGACGAGGATCAAATGGTATGTCAGGTCGGAGTTTCCGTAGGTCATGATTTTGAATGATAAACTCAGAACAGAGCCGAGAATGGCACTGAAAGAACTATTAGTAGGGTGAAGCAGAGCAGAGCAGAGAAGGGAAACGCACAAAATACCAATCAAAAACGTCAAAACCAACTGCACCTTCTTCCTCTTTGCCAAATGCAACTGCACAACCGCACACAGCGGCACAATCAGTAACAGTATATCAATCGCCAGGCCTACGGATGTCGTCGGGATAGACAGTTTCGTGACCCTCGCGGCCATGTTCCCCCCGAAATGCGCGGCCATTGTTTCGCCGGGCCTGGGAGTCATGAAATAGAATTGCACGATCGTCATAGCCAGATAAAAAGCGCTGCTGATGCTAGCCCCGATGTAGATTACCCACCGGCACCATTCCAAGACCCAGAAGATTTCGGCGTAGAAGATGAAGATTGTGAGTTTTATCAGCCCGAGAGTGGCGGAGGCGGTTACTTGCATGATGTAACCGGTCTGCATGTTGTGTTAGATAGTAATTCATTGTGTTTTTGGAGCTTGGAGACGTACAATGACAAAGTTGTCGGCGAGGAATTGGGCGAGGGTGATGTTCCACATGTGTTTTCCAAGAGGGCCGTTTATAGATGCTGTTCTCATCAGCATAAATCCCAGGTTGAAATAGTGCTGCAGACATACATATCCCAAAACACACCGTATCCAACATCATACCGAGCTGCCTAAAGTCAGTATTTCGGCCTGCAACGTTTTGAGGTATTCAATATCACACACCAATCCCAGCGTACACAACACTACCCACTCGTCAGCAAATCACCCCCTCAAAAAAAAATTCAAAGAATAAAGCATACAATCATCCCACCCAAACCTCCGCACAATCACAATCTTCGCATAAATTCTGGTCGCCCAAAACGCCAACGCAAAACATGCAAAAACACCCAGGACCGCCGTCATGGGAACGCCATGATACACCGAGTCGCGGTCCTGAGGCGAAAGGCCCGGCGGGACTTTGCCTGCTGCGATGGCGAGCGGGTTATATGATTCTCTTCTATCCATGCTGACAAGAAATCATGATTATTCAATCAATTATTCAATGTTGCGCCATGGTTTCTGGTGTTTGGTTTGCCATGTGGTTGTGGGGATAGAACCTTATCAGATTCAGGACTGAAGAAAAGACAAAAACGTGCGCTTACGCTTACGTGGACTAGACTCGTAGAGTGTCATATCACATGATAAAATCATAAAACCTGCAAGCAAGTTACACTGCTAAACGGCCCTAACACATGGCATGCTCGTCCTCGTCGTCTAGGATACTAAACCGTTGACGTGCAGAAGCTAGAGCTCCCATCTGGCCCCGGCCTGAAGAGTCGTGAAACGTATTGTAACGCTGGTAAGTTTAGGGCTTGCATATCAGACCGAATCCGGACAAACCGGAGCAAGCCATGTCAGCAAATGATCGGCCGGCACGCGATCAGCCAGCCAGTAAGAAACAATAACAAACCAACACTGTTTTTAGTGTGGTATTTTAGGAGTCAACTTCTTACAACTTACTTCAAGCTACGGAGTACGGAGTACTGACTCTGAGTGAGTCCTTGGCTAAATTAGTGTATTGGCCTTGGGCTATATGATTCAGGAAGGGAAAGTATTCTAAGAATAGTACGTAGTTGCAGGATGCAGCCCCCCACGAGATACGTACCCCTTGCGATTTAGACTCAGTGATTAAGTAGAGCTCGGAGCAGTATGCACACAGGATGCATGCACCCAGAAACTTGAAAGATATGAGCATAGCCTCGACGAATGGCTGCAATACATGAGTAAGCGCTTAGCGAGTCAGTACGGAGTATACGATTACGATTACGACTGGGATTGCAATGCATTAGCATTTAGTATTAAGGTTGTATTAAGTTTGTATTATTTACCTGGCTCATGTCATATGGCCATGCAAGCTGCTTAGTCGTGCTGAGAAGGTTAATCCCTGCAAATGTTGTCATAGTCGGAGCTTAACTTGGTCTGTACCACTGAACGATACCAGCGAAAACGTGCCCTAGAGCCTCCAACATTGAACCAACTCCAACCAACCCTGTACCATGGATGACTTTTAGCCATGCTCAAACGTTACTGGTGCTGAATACGACCAGTCTTGGCCGGTTAAAACTGACTTCAGTGGGGAAACCAACACGAAGTGAGAACTTGGGAACAGATTGAAACTCGCGAGCAGTACTCCGTAACCTGTCAAATAAAATCAATTGATACACAAAATGCTCTCTATCGCTGGAGCAATTGCGCTCTGGGTGATAGTCTCCGTAAGCACGCCACCCAAAAAAATGAAGCCATTCAACTAATAAAACAGACCTCCAGCTATGTCCTATACATGACCACCCTCCACCCCCTCGCCAAATACCCCGGACCCTTTCTCGCCAAGCTCACCGACCTATACTCAGTCTACCACGCTCTGCGCGGCACCCGCCACTCAAACTTTTACAAACTGCACAAGCAATATGGCGACTTTGTGCGCTGGGGCCCGAACAAGATCTCCATCAACAGCGTTGACGCTGTGGACTCGGTGTACGGCACGAAGGCCAATGTCGTCAAGAGTAGCTGGTACGTCGCGTTTAATAGTATCAGCATCTTCAGTGCACGCGACAAAGCAGTACATGCGAGGAAACGCAGGGTCATGTCGCACGCTTTCTCAGAGCAGGCTGTTCGCCAGGTTCAGCCGTATATCACCAGCGCGATCAGTATATGGTGCGCTGCGCTTTCAGACTGCGAGTCTGACTGGTCTTCCCCCAAAGACATGCGCGTGTGGAGCGCATATGCCATATTCGACGCTCTCGGCGAGTTACTCTTTGGCGAGTCCTTCCACTCCTCGACGACCCCCGACAATCGGTTTTTTCTGGACTTGATGGTCTCGAATTCACGATACATAAGTATTACCGGCGAAATGCCGCTGTTGGGACGGCTGAATCTGTCGAATTTCATGGTGTATACGCGTGCGCATAAAGAGAGACGCGCGAAGCAGTTTGGCTTAATCCGGACGAGACTGCAGCAGCGTCTGGCACTCGGCGATGATAGTAATGGGCGCAGGGATATTATTCATTATCTGCAGCGAGGCAAAGATCCGAATACGGGCGAGGGATACTCCGTGGGAGAGCTTATGGGGGAGTCTGCGTTGCTTCTGGGTGCTGGTACGTCCTTCATTTTCACTTTTTTGTAGCTGTATAGCTGCTAACTGACAAAAACAGGATCCGACACAGCAAACACAAGCCTGGCATCGATATTCTATTTCCTCGTACACAACCCCTCCGTCCTCGACAAACTCACGCACTCCATTCGCTCATCGTTCACGTCCGAGGAAGACCTCTCCAACGCGCAAGCCCTCACGTCAAACACATACTTGCGGGCGTGCGTCGACGAAGCCATGCGTCTCTGTCCACCGGTGCCCATGCTTCTGCCTCGCGAAGTGTGCGCTGGCGGGCAAGTCATCATGGGCGAGTATTTTCCGTCTGGGACCATCGTCGGCGTGCCCACGTACGCTTTACATCACGACGAACGGTATTTCCAGAATCCGTTCACATACAACCCAGACCGCTGGCTCGACGCAACCGAGTCCGAGCAAAGGAAAGCATTCATCCCATTCAGCCTTGGCCCACGAGGCTGCATCGGGCGCGGCGTTGCGCTGTTTGAACTGTATCACGCCGTTGCACGGGTTCTGTTTACGTATGATATCCGTCTTGCGCCGGGGAAAACGGAAACCCTGGGCGTGGGCCCTGCGGGCGAGTATAAAATCAGGGATTATTTTATTGTTGGAAAGGAGGGGCCGGTGGTGCAGTTTCGTCGTGCGAGTCTAAAAAGGGAATGATTTTCGTCGAATTAGACAGTCAAGAGTGATGCGGGGAGTATATATACCTGCATGAACCCAATTCTAGGCTGCGACTTGCACCTTTATTTTCTTCTTCTTCTAGTAAATTTAAAAAAGAAAAATGAAACTCCTCATCATCGGCGCAACAGGCTTCGTCGGCGGCGAAGTCCTGCGTCAAGCCCTGCGCAACCCTGCTGTTAGCTCAATTATCGCAATAACTCGACGAGAACTCCCTGCACCAGCAGAACCCAGCGACAAGCTCCAATCTTTTGTTCTAGAAGACTGGCTCAGCGAGTACCCGGAATCATTAAAAACGCTGGTTAGAGGCGCGGATGCATGCATCTGGTATATAACTCACCCTTTTCGGGTTTAAGTTAACTGGTTATAGGAGCGCCGCAGTCACCCCCTCGCAGTCACGAACCATGGATTTCGCAGAAGTGAGGCGAGTATGCTACGACTACACGATCCACGCACTCAAAAGCATGGCGGCGCTGGCAAACAACCCGTTTCGATTTGTGTATGTGTCTGGCGTGCTGATTGAGCGCGATCAGACTAAAGAGCTGCCTTATCTGGCTGAGTACCGGCATATGCGAGTAGGTCCTCCCCCCCATCCTCCTCTTTTTAGATGATACGTGCTTAGTTGGTATACCCAGGGCCGAACAGAAACCTCCCTTCTTGATTTCGCTAGCCAGTCAAACGGAAAAGTCCAAGTCACCGTCGCCAAACCCGGCGCCATCGACGGCCCTGGCTTGAAAGCTACGCCCGACGCAGTGGTAAAAGCGCTGTTCAACATGTTCGGCCATACCCCGCGTGTCCATGTTTCCGAGCTGGCGGCGGCTATGATTGACCAAGGGTTGCAGGGTATCACCAAGGATCCGTTGTGGAGTGATGAGTTGGCAGAGATGGGGAAGCAAGTACTTAAAGAAGAGCATTATCTACGATAGCTTCAAAGTTTGTTTGTAATATTTGACTAGCGGACTAACGGATAGTTGTATCTGTATACATTCTGCGGATCCCATTTCTTTTTCACATCTAGCAGTCGCGGGAGATTGTGCTGCGAGTATAATGTGGCGAGATCCTCGTCGCCATGGCCGTACGACACGTACAACTGTGGTTGAGCGAAGCCGCTCGTCGCAGAAAAATTGCTGCGTGCTTCTTGCGCAAAAGCGTTGATTCTGTGGTCGAGGCCGGTTGTAGCGTTGTATGCAAAGTTCAGCAGCCTATTCCAGTCAGTCAGATACAAAAAGCGACAGGAAGAAACGTACAGATGAGCAGTGATATTCCGCCACGGATACGCCGTAGCTCCCTCCGGCACTGCCAATGCAGCCTGATTCGGGAAGAACTCGATGAAATACACCGTGCCACTCAATTCCGTGGCCAGTGACGAGGTGAGATTGTCGTAGTTTTCGTAGAATGTCTGAAACGTATCCAAATCAAAATGGTTCACGGCGCCGCCGTACACATTATGTGGCGAGTTTGTCGGGCAGGTATAGTTGGCAGGCTCGTTGCCAAAGAACGCTGCTGCATTCACTTGAGACCAAGGTACCTCGACCTGGCTGGACTTTATGGGGGACGCGTCGAGTAAGGGCTGGATGTATGCCTGGGCGTCGGCTTTGGGGCCGACGTAAACGGCGTTGATCATAATGAAGGACTTTCTGTTGTTAGTTTTTATATCAATATCAATGTGAAAGTAAACTCACTCCCCCCAACGCCGGATTATTCGCCGCAAGCCACACCAACGCCAACTTTTCCGGCAGCCCATCCTTCTCAAAACTCTTAAAATACTTTAAGAGTGTATAACTCGCATTCGCAGGAAATATAAAATCCGCATTCACCACCGATGGTGCTGTCTCATCGAATACCGTGTACGTCGCCTCGAGAATGGTCGCATAGTTGAACCCGGCCCCGCGAATCGCCCAGAACAAATCCGCGTTTTCGCTCGTCGACGCCGTGAGAATCTTTCCAGCAGCTGAAACGAGTTTTACGCTTTTCAGCGTGTCCAGGATCATTCCGTGGAGACCGGAATACCGGCCTACGCCGCCGCCGAGGGTTGCGCCGATCATGCCGACGCAGGGCTCTGAGCCGATTGCTTTTTTTCGTTTATCAGCTTGGTGTGTGATATAAAGGAAGGAAAAGGGGACTGACGAAGCTCCTTTTTCGCTTTGCCCAGCGGCCCAACGACATCCCGGAAACGCACTGCGGCGCCAATGGTCATCGTATTCGCGTCTGTGTCGACGCTGACATGATTAAAATTTCCGAGATCGAGCGCGATGCCGTTGTGTAGACGGTCCAGCGTGGTTGAGAAGCCGTGGCCGCCGCCGGTGGAGAGGAAGGGGATTGATGTGTTTGCGGCGAAGGAGATCTGCAAGTAGTATGTTCAGAATTTGTCAAGTTTTTTGTAGAAAAAGATAGACGCACCACTTTTGCAACATCCTCTTCTGTGACTGGTCTCACAGCGGCCACATAGCTGGGCGCATCGTAACTGGACCAGCGCTGCGTGAAGCCTGAAGCTGACGAATTCGAGGCCAGGCCGATTTTTGTCCCCGGGGAGAGACCCAAGCTGTGAAGTTGGTCGAGGAGGGATGAGGCCTGGACGAGCAGGCCATTTAGCAGGAAACTGGCAGCGATCGACGACCGCATTTTGTCAAGTTAACAGTCCTTGCTCGTAAATCTAGAGATGCAGCCGCATTCTATTGTTTTTATTGGAATTATTTCAGTCCCTGGACTTACTACTGTTGTCTAATGACGTTGATCCTGTTGGTTTCGCCCCCATTTATGCCCCTGCACTCTACCTAATAGTACCATGGCACTTGTTAGTACTGGCCTGTGCTAGGCTGCTAGCTGCAGCCAACACGCCATAAGACAAAGTTCATGTAATAATAATCATATTCTTTTTTGTATTACTACTACTACCACGGAACCTGCTGCATCTTCCCCTGCTCATACTCCCACTGCGTTCCGCCCGCGTATTCGCCAGCCTCGTCCAAGATAAGCTGCACAACCACTTCGGCGCCAGCATACGGGTCCTTGCCCCGCTCGTTGAACCGCGTAAAGGCTGTTTTCAGGAAGCCAGGCGCGACTGAATAGTAGTCCACTTTGGCGCCTCCCTCTGTAGGTGTTGCGGCTACGCGGTCGTTCTCGGCAGTCTGCAGATGCGCGGTGAGCCCGTTGACGGCGACCTTGGACGTGCCGTATGGCGGCGACCGGTGCATTTTCTTGGTCAGGCAGTTGGCAATACTCCCCAGGCCAGAAGTGATGTTGATCACTTTTGGATTGGCCGAGTTGGCGAGTAAAGGCCGGAATCCGGCGGTCACGCAGGCCACGGACGACACGTTGACGGACAGCATTTCCGTGTACGCGGCGCGGAGGGCTGGCAGTGACGAGTCCTTGGGGAACCGGGAGATGCCGGCGTTGTTGACCAGCACTGTTGGATTGAAGTTAGTTACCTAGCTAACTAGTTTGGATGAGGAGTTACTACCGTCGAGGCGCCCGTGCTTTGCGGTCACCGCGTCAACCGCTGCGGCGATCGAGTCATCCGAGGTCACTTCGAGGTGAAGTACTTCGAGAGAGGCGGTGATGCCGCTGGCTTTCAGGTCGGAGGCGGCCTTGTTGCCGGCGTCGATGTTGCGACAGGCCAGGATGAAGTGTGCGGAGGGATCGCGGCTGGCGGTGACGCTGACGATGCAGTATCCCAGGCCTTGGTTTGCGCCGGTGACGAGGATGATTTTTGGGGAAGTCATCTTGGACGAGTTGTGTTTGAGGAAGTAATTGTGTAGCTGGATAGTTATCGTAGGGACAATAACGGTAAATATTGAATGATATCACTTGTGTCAAGGAACAAAGATCAAGAACCCACTACGCCACCTTCCTATTACAGCTATACTCTCAAGTCAACATGATTCGGCTTGCTAACTCCCAAGTTCTAACTAGCAGTACTTAGAGGTGGTCCTTGCCCAGACCATGTTACGGAGTACATACTAATACGTAGTCTAATAGACTAATACACAGTTACACTTTCACTGTCGCAACACGCTAGGCCAGCCTCCTAGTCTCTAGGTGCAGCGTGAGGGGGCCAACATGTGCTCACTGCTGATCAGTCTGGGATCGCGATGCTGTAAGAAACCAACAATACGTACAGCGGACTAGTGTAAAATACTGGACAATTCTCCGGTGACATGCGCAGAACGATTCCTTTTTCAATCAACTATATCAACTGGTAAAGATCGACAGTGGACACCCATGTGCATGGAAATCCACCGACTCATGATATCAATTGATAATTTCGTCTCTACACATTCCCAAAATGTCAGCAGAAAACGCCCTCCGTCTCGCCAGCGACAATGACAACACATACAAAGTCTCAGACTTCTATCCCGCACCCTTCCCAGAGGATGTCCCCACAATCCAGCTCGAAAAGATCTCATTAAGCAAACTGCTCAATGGGGACGAGGCCGAAGCAAGCCGGGTGTTTGATATTTGCACATCCACCGGCTTTTTTTATTTGGATATGCTAGACCACCCAACCGGGCGGCAGCTGTGGCAGAATGTATGTAAAGTGTGTTATCGGGGGAGGGAAAGGCTTGTGAGTACACCGACGGAGGAGAAGTTGATGTATAAGCCGCTGGGGGGTGTGAGGGTTTTTGATCGGGGGTATGCATTTATTCGTGTTAACATTTGAATTTGTTTATCTCGGGGAATAATACTGATGGCTGCTAGATATCTACTTCGCACAGCTGATCAGGCTGGTGAATCTGACCTGAGAGAGATTCTCAACGTATGCAGAAACCAAACCTTTTATCAGTCTCTGACTAACGATATTGATAGATCCCCCAAAGTGAATTCTTCGGCACAAAAACCGACGGCGGCGGGATTCCAGTCTGGCTCTCTCCAGACGAAGACCTGTATCGCCAGACTCTAAGCGTCGGCAACAGCGTCGCCAACACCATTCTCAGCATCCTCGAGAAACAGATCGACCTACCGGCAGGCTCATTTACTAACCTCCATCGTCTCCACGACGATTCCGGAGATTTCATTCGCGTACTCCGCTATCCAGGAACCAGTAAACCCTACGACGCAGCCAAGGAAGGCCCAGACGGCTTCCCCGCACACAAAGATGCATTGAGTATTGCTATATTGTTTACCTGGCTAGGCGGCCTGCAAATCCCTTCCCCCGACGCACACGTCGAAGGGCTCGCCGTCAAGCCCGAAGACTGGCGCTGGGTTCGTCCCGAGCCGGGCTTCGCAGTCGTGAACCTGGGCGATGCAATGGAGATTTTTTCGCAAAAGGTGCTGAGGTCCGGGATTCATCGTGTTGTGAAAGCGCCAGGCGCGCAGCGGCCGTATGATCGGATGAGTGTGTTGATTGCGACGAGGCCGGAGAACAACGCTTTGATGAAGCCAATACAAAGAATAAACAATACTGAGGAGAATGGAGACAAGGTCATGACGAGTTTGGAGTGGGGGAATAGTATAGTCCGCGGCATTCAGAAGCGTGTGCAGGAAGAGGCCAAGGCTAGAGGGACCAGTGTGCTGGCGAATGGATAAGAGAACTCCGGCCGAGTGAGCCTTTTTTTTGTTCGTTTTGTTTTTTCTTTGTTGTATTTAGGGCATGCCAAACGCAGATCGTAATTCTGGCAAGTCAGATGGTATTTCTCCGGCACGCCCTAATACTAACAAGTAACAGTTGACACGGCCTATTTAGCACACACGCAGCCCAAGCCTCCAGACGTTAGTCGTTAGTGGGCTAATAATAGTCTTCTCAAATAAATTACAGAGCACAAAAGTCACGAAACGTCTTGTATTTCGCATATGGAAGTGATCGGCCTCGATAAGTCCCGAAAAGGCCAACTGCGGCGCTGTCAGACTGCAGACCGGGGGCTAGATTGCATATCTTGCATCATCTGTGCTGAGCAGGCTAATTGCTATCAACTAGTAGAATATACTCCGTGGTCCGTACGGAGTACTCCATACTCCATAGAGCTTGGCTCTTCCAGTAATAATTGACCAGAACAAACACAATGAGCTCCACTGTAGCATTGACTAGTATATGCGTGAATGAGGGGACGTTTTTTCTTTCTCTTTTGCCAATGTCAAAGCTTTGATTCAATATAAATTGTATCAACTATCTACAAATTCAAGTCAAAGAATTGATCATAATGCCTTAACGAGGTGGATCTACACACAGCATGGCTAATAAACACCCCATCGCCATCTGCGGCGTGGCCCTGCGCCTCCCCGGCGACATCAACACCAGCGAAAAACTATGGCACACTCTGCGCAACAAACAAGACACGCGCAGCCTTGTCCCTAGCAGCCGCTACAACCGCACAGCCTACAATTCCTGTCTTGGCAGCAAAGGCGCCATCAAAGCCCAACACGGCTATTTCTTGAGTCAAGACGTCTCGACCTTTGACTCCTCCCGCTTCTCGCTCACAGAAGACGAGGTAAAAAGAACAGACCCGCAGCAGCGCCTGCTGCTAGAAGTTGTCGGCGAATGTTTAGAGAACGCCGGCGAAACGCACTACCGCGGCCGCGATATTGCGTGTTATGTTGGCGCGTTCGCGGAAGATTGGCTGCAAATGCAGGCCCGCGAGGACCAGCACAGTGGCGGATATGTCATGAGCGGCCAGATTGATCTGATGCTGGCGAATCGCGTGTCGTACGAGTACGATCTGCGGGGTCCGAGTATGGTGATCAAGACCGGGTGTTCGGCGAGTCTGATTGCGCTGCATCAGGCGTGTGCTGCGTTGCAGATGGGCGATTGTGACGGTGCGGTTGTTGCTGGTGCGAACTTGATTCTTGGGCCGAGTTTGACGGCCGCGATGACTTCGGAGGGCATTTTGTCGCCAGAGGGGTCTTGTAAGACGTTTGATGAAAAGGCAGATGGGTTTGCGCGCGGAGAGGCTGTCACTGCGGTGTATTTGCAGCGGCTTGACAGGGCCATTGCAAATAAGCTGCCTGTTAGAGCAGTTATCACGAATACAGGCACAAACTCTGATGGACGAAGTCAAGGCCTTATGCAACCCAGTTCCGAAGCCCAAATGTCACTTATGCGCAAAGTGCATGGCGCTGTGGGCTCAGACCCGAGCCGAACAGCGTTTGTCGAGTGTCATGGCACTGGCACACCGACTGGCGATCCTCTAGAAGCCGCAGCTGTCGGCCAAGTTTTTGGCAGCAATGGCAGCATATATATTGGCTCGATCAAGCCGAATATAGGCCATTCCGAAGGCGCATCCGGAATCAGCTCGTTGCTAAAAGCCGTGCTGATGCTCGAACACGGCGCGATTGTGCCGAATATCAAATTCGACGCGCCGAACCCGAAAATCGAGTTTGAGCGGTTTGGGCTAAGAGTTCCAAAGGAAGTTTTACCCTGGCCGAGGGATCGCGATATGAGGGTTGCTATAAATTCGTTTGGGATTGGGGGGAGCAATGCGCATGTTATTGTTGAGCATCCATATACTCATATAGCCAGTTTGGTTACGGGGTCGTGCAGAAACAGAGTATCCTTGAGAGCGCCGCAGTTGTTGCTGTTATCAGCGAGCACGCTGCAGTCTGTGCAGGAGATGTCGAAGCAGTATAAGGAATATGTCGAAGAGGATGATCAGGATCGTCTGTCTGATATGGCATACACACTTGCTCTTCGCCGGGAACACCGCCAACATAGAACGTTTGCAATCTCCCACGACGAACTGACAATAGCACAACCTCGAAAATCCCCATCATCACCACCGGGGATAACAATGATATTCACTGGCCAGGGTGCTCAGTGGGCACAAATGGGCCATGAATTGTTACACGACAGCGCCGAATTTCTCAACGCAATCCAAGAAATGGACCGAATCTTGACGACTCTAAAAATCCCACCGACATGGTCTATCGAGTCTGAACTGAGAAAACCAATTGACACCAGCCAAGTGAACCGAGCCGAAATATCCCAGCCGTTGTGTACAGCGCTTCAGCTCGCTGTAGTGCGTATTCTCGTAGCAGCGGATATAAAACCGCAGGCTGTAGCAGGCCATTCCAGTGGCGAGATTGCTGCTGCGTATGCTGCTGGCTTGGTGACTATGGAGGAAGCAATTATTATTGCGTATTACCGTGGTCTGGTGACCAATTCTCAGACGTTAAAGGGTGGAATGGCTGCCATCGGACTCGGATCTGAGACTATACAAAAGCTTTTGAAACCTGGTGTTGTTGTGGCTTGTGAGAATAGTCCCAACTCGACAACGATTTCTGGAGACTCGGATACGCTAGATGCTGTGCTTGAAGATATCAAGAGTCGTCATACTGGTGTCTTGGCTCGGCGGCTCAAAGTGGATATGGCGTATCATTCACATCATATGCAGTATTTATCAGATAAATACGTGGAGATGCTTCGTGTGGAGCTCGATTCGAGGGAAAAACAGTCCTCACAATATTCGGGTCTACCATTGCCCATGTTTTCAAGTGTCAACAACCAAGTGATTCAGTCAAGAGACGCACTGTCCCCAGAGTACTGGTCTGCCAATCTGACCTCCCCCGTTCGATTTTCGTCGGCCATTTCAAATCTCTTACGAGAACACCAAAACAATCTATTCCTCGAAATAGGACCGCACTCAGCACTATCCGGCCCTCTACGAGAAATATGCGCTTCCGCTGGGGTATCAAACAACTACTGTCCAACCCTAATCCGTTCGTCACACAGCACAAAAAGCATGTTAACCGCTTTTGGAACCTTATACCAGCACGGCATCTCCATAAAATGGGACAGCGTCGTTCCAGACGGTGAAGTACTCACCGACTTGCCCGTCTACCCATGGAACCATTCTTCCTCACACTGGTACGAAAGCCGAACATCGCAGGAATGGCGATTACGCAAATTCGGCCATCACGAGCTTTTGGGTCTGCGTGTGCCGCAGACTACAGACCATGATCCGAGTTGGCGGGTTTTGCTGAATATCGAAGATGTGCCGTGGTTAGTGGATCATCAAGTTAATGGGGATATAGTCTTCCCGTTTGCGGGATATGCGTGTATGGCTGGGGAAGCGTTTAGGCAGGTAGCCAGCGGCGGCAAAGAACTGGGATATCGGGTGAGAAATGTTAGGATTGCGACGGCGATGGTGTTGGATGAGACAAGGCCGTTGGAGGTTGTAACGAGTTTGCATGCGCGGTCGGATCTCCAGAGTGAGTTTGGAACGTCGGGTCAAGGGTATGAATTTTCGATTGCGTCCTACACGGGCTCTACGTGGATTCAGCACTGCACCGGGCAGGTTGGAGCTCCAAGAGCACATAATATTGACCCTGGGACAGCAGAAACTGAAATTCTGCCTAGAAAGGTTGCTGTCAAGACGTGG
Source organism: Talaromyces sp. P118-02 (assembly GCA_037040535.1). Taxonomy (NCBI): domain Eukaryota; kingdom Fungi; phylum Ascomycota; class Eurotiomycetes; order Eurotiales; family Trichocomaceae; genus Talaromyces; species Talaromyces sp. P118-02. The sequence goes on from JAXQGY010000892.1 coordinate 273,815, forward strand.
TACGGCGAACTTTCAAGGTTAGGGCTACGGTACGGACCGAGTTTCCGGAGAGTTGAAACTCTTTCAACATCGACCAAAGGGATGCTGGCTGTGGCATTAATCTCGGATTTCTCAGAGAGCCGCGACGAGAAGGCTCTACATGCCACATCCATCGACGCCGGCCTCCAGGTCGGAATTGCCGCATTCTCAAAGGGCCTCTGTAGAAACCTCACAAAACCACGCGTTCCCGTAGCTATTGAGGAGCTAGAAGTCCTGGCTGGCACTCCGACTAGCATCGACTGCACGGCGTCGTACTCGCGAGTAGACGAGCTAATCTCAATCGACGGCATTGATAAAGACGGAAAATCACGTTTATATCTCCGTGGTCTAAAACTCAAGGAACTCGACGATCAATCCGATCCTGCCGACGAGAATACCTACGGCGCCGCCAGGCTGGAATGGGCAGCAGACTATGATTTTCAAAAAGTGTCTTCGCTAGTCAAAGTACCGCCGTCGGCGAACCATGATAAGGAAATCATTGAAGAGCTGGCTCTTTTGTGTGTTGTCGAGTCTGTGGAACTTGTCGAGGGTTTGACCCCGGCTGAGCCCTATCTGGTCACATATAGGCAATGGTTGCAACGTGTGGCCAACGAAGCTTTAAGCAACCAACATCCTGTACTCAAAAACACGCGAGACCTTGTCTCTCTTTCAAAAGAAGAACGCGCGTCAAAAATCAACCAACTCTGCATAAAAGCACGCTCGTCCCCATTAACATCAGCATTCGCCGAAGGCACCATGCGGATACGAGCGCATATCCAGCAACTATTCACAGGCGAAGCAGACGCACTCGAACTACTGCTCCAAGAAAACAACCTCGCTCGGATCTATGATTCCATAAGCTTCGACTACGCCGATTTCATTTGCACGCTCTCAGACACAGTGCCAAACTTGCGTATTCTCGAGATTGGTGCTGGTACAGGTGGTACAACCGAGCTCATCCTACGCGGAATGCAGCAGTCCGCAGGACAGTTTCCGAGGTATTCGCAGTATACATTCTCGGATATATCTGCAGGATTTTTCCCCAAGGCTCGCGAGCGGTTCGCTGGGTTTCCGAATATGGATTTTAAGGTTTTTGACATCTCTCAAGACCCTATCCAGCAAGGCTTCGAGCCCGATTCGTATGATCTCATCCTCGCTGCGAATGTAGTCCACGCTACACCAAGCCTGTCCCAAACACTTAGCAATCTGCATCCGCTGTTGAAGGGGGGTGGGAAACTTGTTCTGACGGAGTTTTGCACGTATTTCCGTGCGCCGAATTACATTTATGGCAATTTTGTGGGCTGGTGGCTTGGTGAAGAGGATGATCGGAAATGGGAACCGTATGTTGATACTGATCGGTGGGATAGAGAGCTCAAGGCTGTGGGGTTTGGTGGAGCGGCGGATGTGGTTTTTGATTCAGAGAAGCCGTATCAATATTGCGCGACTATTGTGGCGAGGAAGCCAGCAGATGGCGGTGTTCAGCTATCGAATAAAGTGTCTATCTTGTGTGGTGACTCTGAAAAAGCAATCAATCGCGGTCTCCTGGAAGATCTCACTCGACAAGGTTTTGATGCCAAAATATCCTCTCTATCCCTGACATGTGAATTGGAAGGAGACATCATCGCCACACTGGATCTGGAAGACGGCTTCTTTGAGAATATCACCGAAGAAAACTTTGCCCTCTTCCAGAACCTATGCCGCACGTTAAATGGCAGAAACCTGCTATGGCTCATGCCCTCGGCTCAAATAAACTGCGTTAGTCCTCGATCGAGCCAATCTTTGGGTTTGCTTCGCTCGGTACGGTCTGAGCTTGATGTTTCGATTACGATGTTGGAGGTTGATCCGTCGGTATCGGATATTACTTCCTTTGTTTTGGGTGTGCTTTCGAAGGTTAGGGCACAGAGGGATAGTGGTACTCTTGCGCCAGATCGGGAATTTGTGGTGCATGAAAATGTTTTGAAAGTTGGTCGATATAGACCTTTTAATCTACACGAACAGGAACATTTCAAGGGACTTCGGAATGGAAATTCAGAGTCCGGCCCTCGCGCGAATGGCAACGTTTCGACTACGAATGGACACAGCGAAAACCTGCATAACGGCGTTTCAGAGCCTGCAGTGAATGGTCACGTAAATGATACCTCGTCCATGCCGTTGAATGGAGATACTGCCTCCACAAATGGCAAAGTCCCAGACATGAATGGTCAAAACGGACATGTGAAAAATGGCACTCTGCAGCCCACAGCGAACGGGGCACATCCCATTGTTGAGCCCTCCTCACTACAGTTTGACTCGGACGCTGCGTACCTAATCACCGGAGGGCTAGGCGGTCTCGGACGAGCAATTTCCGTATGGCTCGCAGAGCGCGGCGCTCGCGAGATCGTCTTCCTCTCCCCGAACGCAGGCATAAAACCCAGCGATCAAGATTTCTTCATCGAGTTGCAAAGCATGGGCTGTATATCCATTGCCATCCGCGGACTGGCCCAAAACAAAGAAGACGTAGCACACGCTGCTGCTTCAGCCAAGTTCCCGATCAAGGGTGTGCTTCATCTAGCCATGCAGCTGCGAGACGCGGCTGTTCTGGACATGACATATGACCAGCTCAAGACTGTCACAGTGCCAAAGGTCGATGGTACATGGAACATACACAGTCAATTTGGAGATTCGTTGGACTTTTTCGTCATGGCGAGCTCGCTCAGTACGGTCATTAATCAACCGGGGCAGGGGAATTATAACGCGGCGAATACGTTTATGGAGGCATTTTGTCAATATCGACACAGTTTGGGTCTTGCGGCCTCTGTGCTAAATATTTGCCCGATTGAGGGTGTTGGCTATGTTGCTGAGAACAACGACGCTCGCAGGAAGTTGAAGTCTCAGGGACATTGGTTCTTGGAGGAGCGGGCGCTGCTTGAATTTTTGGAATTGGCGATTGTCAATTCAAAGCCAGCAGAAATCCATACTGTGGATGGACGGAAACCTTGGGTTAATAACAGCCATATAGTCATGGGTCTTCGATCTGAAGTCCGCCTCGACGACCCATCTAATCGCACAACATGGCGACGCGACCGCCGAATGGGAGCGTACCACAACGCCGTTGACCAGGACTCGTCATCGGCTTCTCTACAAGGATCCAGTGGAAGCGAGCTCAAGGAATTCCTCAGCCGTGCAGCAAACGAACCCGATTTGCTCAAGGAACAGCCTAGCAAAGCATACCTGGGCCAGGAAATCGGCAAAAAGATTTTCAGTTTCATTATGAGACCCGAAGACGATATTGACACGTCGTTGAGTCTGGTGCAGGTTGGTTTAGATTCTCTAATGGCGATTGAGCTGCGAAGGTGGTGGAAGCAGACTTTCGGTGTGGAAATCAGTGTGTTGGAGATTATGAATTGTGGCACGATTTCGGGGATGGGTGAAGTTGCGGCTGAAGGGTTGCGAAAGAGGCTCGTCGAGTTGGAATAAGATCTTGTAACCCTGAGGCAGGTTGAGGATTGCTTTCAATAATCTTATATATTCTTTCTACGTTTCTATGGGCTGGTCCTGTAAATGTTCGGCGGTTCACTGTTGGATTTTGTTTTGTTGAACTTTGGTAGATCTATATCAATTGATAAATTTTGCTGGGTTATTTGAACCTTCAAGAAATCTCCTTGTCATTACTCTTCAGATTTCATTGTTACCAGGAATAGTCCCACTAACATACAACCAAACACAGATACAGAATATCTTCATGTATAGAAATTGTCTAATCTACTTTTTGTTATGTACTATTTCTTCGGCACCATGTCGTGGAACAACCCTTGAAGTCTAGTCTATCTGCATAGTCGAGAGAATCATTTCAACCTCATGCTCCACGTTTCTGATCCACCACTTCAATCCAAGCAGCCTGTATACTGTTCCAATATTTCTCCGGATGCAATCGCATATGCCCAACATGGCCGCTTCCTTCGAAAACCACAGCGTCCGTCTGCCAGCCTTGCTCTCGAGACTCTGCAATATGCTTCTCAATATCCGACCAAAGAATAATTTGATCCTCTTTGCTATACAAGTATACCCTCTTGGCACTTTTCTCTTGCATATCCGGATTTTGAAACGCCTTGATGCTAGTGACAGGAGCACTCTCCCTCCCCGTGATTACCTGCAGAAAATGGTTTCCAACGAGAAACGTAGCCCACAGGCACTGCGTTACCACGAACGGCCACGGAAACCACGCCGCCGTGCCCAATGCCATTGCACGCGAGAAACGGGGCAAAGCCTCGAGCGTCATGTCTGTACTGCCGGGCGTCGAGTCGAGCACGACGAGCCGGGGTGGCAATGGTTTGTTGTATGCTTTGCGGTAGGCATGCAGAGTCGCAGCGTAGAAAATCGCGCCAGTGTTGGACATGATATGTACCAGTACCGACCCTTCCTCGTCTGTGTTGGAAATGTCACTGGGGAACGCTGATTTCACAACGTGTGTCATATGTTCAGCCCGTTGCTCTAGGCTCTGCCACATGGCGCGAGAAATTGGCGACAAAACCACAATCTGATTTGCGCCGGGGAATAGTCGCTGGAAGCCGTCGGCGTATTTGGCTACATGTCTGGCCTGGGCGTCTCCCCACCCATAAATGATGACTGTTCTAGGGTGTTGTTTTGATTTTTCAGTTGTGTTTCCAGCCCGGAAAAGGACTTGGTCGGAGAGACCCGTGAAGCCTGGGTATTCCAGCTTTGGCATTGTGCGCGATGTGTTAAATGTAAACGATATTAACTTGAAAAAGTACGCAAAGAAAACAATCTATGAGGACACACACTGTTTTATCAAATTTTTGACAGCAACGGTCGATCGGCAAACTAATACTAGCAGGAATTTCGTTGCCAATCCGATTATAGATGATCGAGGTGGTGGATATAAGTACCCAATCGCATCATAAACATAGACAAAGAGAAACGACAAACGAAGGGACTAGTAATCATCGTAGGATTTTACAGTTTTTTAGCACGGATTTATGCCACTGTATGCAGTATAGAGGCCATAGCTCACGGCCGATAAGCCCTAACAGGTTTAAGCGCGCCCCAACGCGACCGGACAAGACCTGGAAATGGTTGGTTGGGCTTTTCTGCCTCGGGCCGTAGACCGCACTGATATAGTAATCATATTCTAGATCATCCATGATTGAATGTTAGTTTAGCAGCAATAAGTCTTCTTCGGGTAGATGTATTGGTCCGGAAATCCGATCGCACCTAACAATAGTCTGCTTTTTATAGTTTGCTTTATGTATGTAGTAGGTACTCCGTAGCATCAATTGCAATCCAACGTGTATCTGTTACTAGTCATCATTTTCACTATTACTCACTGGTGGGCCGCCTGGCAACTTTTGGCGACATACAATTCCTGAGAGTCAATATTGCATCACAACATTGAAATATCAGGAAAATTATTGCACTCTCCGTATATATATTACTATTCAAAAGAGACATAGAATAATATTTGAAATAAGCATTTTGCCGCAATTTGCGTTAATCCCGGGCCGCATTTCACGCAATCGATATGAGACCATCCAACAATCAAGTTTGCTAAAGGTCAATTCTGCGAAACATTTTCTGACAAATAAAAACAAAAATCTTTACCTAACGCGACAAGATGCTGTCATTGAGTGGCCAGTATGTATACGATATCAAACTAGATAGACCCGGATGTCGGCCACACATTCCGGCAGATCTAGAAGTCCACTGCCTAGACAGCTTCTCGAGTCTGCATAAAATCCCTTGAAATTCAAGCCATAATATCTTATGTGCTACACGATGACACATAAATTGACGCTGCTTGAGGTCATAACTGCAGCTCTGTATGCGTCACCGTGTGATGAAATTGCAGCTTATTTTGCATACAAGCAGTGCAGGATGCCGTGCATGTACGAACACCCGTTTATTCAAATGTTGGCAGCTAAATTAATTCGACGGATCTGTATAGCCAACTCCATTTTCCTGAAATCAAGGACAGTCGTGGTGTTCTTCAGTGGATTGTAATGCACGGTTTCAGCTCGCCACGCACTCGGGCTCCACCACGTACTGGAACAATCTGCAATGCATTCAAAAAGCGTCGAGTATGCAAGCTACGTCAACAATATATCTGTGGAGAACTTCCCCGCTTTGACTACTACTATAGCGCCAATTAGTGGTGATCAGAAGTCGGTCTTTACTCAACAGGATGTCTCTTGTTTTGACCTGTGTTGACGTATCGTTGTGACAGCGCTACATATGTATGCAATTGATGTGAATACCCAACGAAGAACATGCATGCTTCTTGACCTTTTACGGAAGACTTTGCAGCGGTTGGATGAATATGCCTAATTCAGATGTCATTGTGTTTTGACGAGCATGTTTTGCTTTTTTCCGTGATGAGCGCAAATATAAATCAAGCAGGACAACTCTTAAGTTCTATTCTTCGTTTCGTGTTCAAAACTCCAAAATAAACTGCTAAATTGAATACTTTAAATTTCACGCAGTCAACATGCCCGTGGACGAAGAAACAGCCCATCATACAATCAGCTCCTACTTTATCGGCCCAAAAGCCGAAAACCTGGACGATTTCCAAGCCAACATCATTGCTATTTTGGAAGAACTACGAAACAGGAGACAGGCATTCTACGGTGATGATGAAGTATGAGTTTTTCCTTTGGCGTCTCAGGAAACCGCTTATGAGTTTAGAAATTCATCACAGATGACATTCGCAACTCTCCCCGTTTCGTCGAAATCACGCGCAACTTTGGCAATGCTGTGCGAACAGCGGCAAAGCTATTGGGGGAGCATTCTGTTCCTTTCTGGTCTCCACGTTATGAGGGGCATATGTGCACTGACATGACGATGCCTTCGCTTTTGGGTTACTTTATGACCATGATATACAACCCAAATAACGTCGCGGTCGAAGCTAGCCCGTTCACCACTGTGGCCGAACTACAGGCTGGCCAGCAACTGTGTAAGTTGTTTGGGTATAACCTTAGCACCGCACTCCAACAACGTGATGGAACCCCAGTCGCATGGGGACATATTACCTGTGACGGCACTGTGGCTAATCTTGAGTCTATCTGGGTTGGTATGTCAAGTCTGCTCTGCCACTATTTTTCCCTTTACATTTTGAAATATCAAGCGTTTCATCATGCTAACATACTGCAGCAAGGAACCTCAAGTTCTATCCCCTATCACTCTTTCAGGCAATGAAAGAGGATGCGCTGTCTTTTATCGCCGACACCTTCAAGGTTACTACTTGTATCGGGGAGGAGAAGCTTTTCCAGCAGCTCAGCGTATGGGAGCTTCTCAACCTCCGGCCCGAGACTATCCTCGGACTGGCGGACGCTCTTTACGATCAATTCGGCATTACTTCAACCTTTTTGGAAGGTGTACTAGACCGGTACAATATTCAAACCGCTGGCAAAGAGGCACTTGAAAAGTACTTCGGCATTGACAAGCCCATCAAGTATTTTCACGCAAAGACTCGTCATTACTCTTGGCCCAAGGGAGGAGCCATTGCCGGACTTGGATCAGGCAACATGCACGGCATCGAGCTAGATCTCGACGGCCACATAGATTTGGCTGATCTGGAGGTAGAGCTTGAGAGGTGTCTACAAGAACGCCAGCCAGTGTATACCGTAGTGGCCGTCATGGGATCAACAGAAGAAGGCGCCGTTGATCGACTAAGTGAGATCATCAAGATACGCCAAAAGTTCCAAGCCAAGGGCCTATCATTTTTGGTCCATGCTGACGCTGCCTGGGGAGGGTACTTTGCTACCATGCTACCTCGAGAGCTTGTTGAACCTAGCTTGGATATGCCTATTAGTTTGCCAGGTGCTCCTAGAGAGGCAGAGGGATTTGTGCCCTGTTTGACTTTAAATAATGACACCAGGGAAGACATGCTCGCCCTGCGCTATGCCGATTCAATCACAGTTGACCCTCACAAGGCTGGGTATATCCCGTATCCAGCTGGCAGTCTGGTGTACCGCGACGGGAGAATGAGATTTTTAGTTACCTGGACAAGTCCCTACCTTTCGCAAGGCTCGGCGGAAAATATTGGTGTGTATGGAGTTGAGGGCAGTAAACCCGGCGCTGCAGCCATGTCGACCTGGCTCTCGAACAAGACAATTGGCCTGAATCCAGACGGCTATGGAAGACTGCTAGGGGAGGCTGCTTTTACCAGCGCTAGGGTAAGCTCTCTTGCAGAGTCTCTATTATCAGTGATTATTCTAATACCTTGCAGCTTTCCGCCCACTATGCGGCCATGCACATCGCCGAGGAATCTTCCAGTTATTTTATTTGCATACCCTTCAATAGACTATCTACTGAAGTAGCTGGTCACGAAGCCCTATCAGATGAAGTCAACGAGGAGAGGAAGGAAATCCAGAAACTATTGTTCCAAACCAACCGACAAATTAGCGATGATTCTGACAGTATGGATAAATTGCGCGAGCTAGGATCTGACCTAAATATCAATGCATTTTCACTCAACTGGCGGCATGAGGATGGCACGCTGAACACGGATGTTGAAGAAGCAAACTACTTTATGAAACGCATCGTGGATCGACTGTCAGTCACCACCACGGACAGCGATCCATCGTCAATTCCACTGTATCTCACGTCGACCCTGTTTACACCAGAGCTATACGGGAAATGCGCACAGCACTTTATGAAGAGGCTCCAGTTGGATGTGTGCAAGCAGGACCTGTTTGTGCTGCGCAACGTCGTGATGAGCCCGTTTCCCACCGATGCCAACTTCATCGGCGAGCTGATGCAAAAGTTCCAAGAGGTTGCGCGAGAGGAAGTGCAAGTATGTCGCGAGCGCAACACGCGAGGCGCGTACGAGGTTGAGTTTGTTATGGCCGGCACGGAAAAACTGTTTTTGGAGTTCCAGGCTTCTTTCCATCGAGCAACCCAGCGACAGCAGATCATCCTCGAGGCCACTCTTGACTCGCCGTCTGGCGCAAAATATCAAGACCATCGATTTTCTCATACTGACAAGCAGTTCTTCTTGAAATCGAAGGACTCGGTCGATATCCAGTCCTTGGTTGAGCAAACACAGGCAAATAACACGCCTAAATTCCCGGCCACATTCTGGTTTGAAGTCGATGGGTGAGTGAAATTTGCAATCTCCTAGTAATAATCAAGACTGAAAAGGACTAAAATTATAGAAAACGTCAAACTGTGTCTTGTGAAGCAACCTTGCAGCGGGTCGTAAAGAGCCTTCCATTGAACTCGGCCAACCGTGACGAAAGCTATCCCAAGCTATACACGCCATTCTATCTATACGGAACCCCGAACCAGAAGCACATTTCTCACATGCTCTTGCGCGCGCCAAACGCCGTTTTGTCTGCGAGAAACGTCAAGCTGAGCGACAACCTCACCAACATCGTCAACGCCAGGATCTACCACGGGCTGATTCTCACTCTCACCAACGTGCGTGAAGCTACTTTACAGCCTTTGCCGAAGACAAATGAGCAAATTTCCAAGCAACCAAACTTCTTCTTTCGGAAAGGCCGAACCTTTGACGTGAAGGTTTGGCCCGATTCAAATTCGTCGACCAACAAGGGGCCAGGATTGCTGGACAACCTCGTCAAGCCTATTGCAAGTGGAACAGTGACTCTGGAGGACGACGTGTATGTCGATGTCGAGTCACCGAATAAGGATCCATTTGAGAAGAAACAGACGCTCACTCCGTGGGAAGAGGAGCTTGACAAGATTGAAGCTGTGTTGAACGGCAAGCATGAGTCTCCTCCATAGCGGTATGCGTATGTATAGCGTAGCAGGGCTTTCCTCAACTCGGCAATGAATTCATCGAGATTTTGCAACGGTCAAAATTCATTCATTAAAATTGGTTCATTATATCGATCTACGATAGGAAAACAAAATCAAGGCCACTTTATTACATAAAACAGTTCTGGCGAGTGAAATTGATTCCTCGGGCTAAGAAATATATAATTGACTGAATTCAATGTTGATCTAATACTAACAAAACGCTAACATCAATTGATTGAATGATTCACCTAACTATAACGAACCCATTAAATACCCACAGATTATATGAAATGCGATAAGAACAATTTCTCTAAGACGCAACCGGGCAATCACCACGCTGAAACAATTTAACTCTCTTCACTGTCATGCCGCGCTTATCCCCGGCGCCCCAGGTGGGTTCCCAAGCCGAGGATGCATTCCAAAACTGCTCCATACCAGTATCGGAGCCATCGACCCATGGTTTGTTCCCATATCCATCGCTAAATTGAGAGAGTTAGATGAGGTCAAGAAGACGGTAAATGGGGGATGACTTACGAGAAGTAACCATCTGTTCCTCCCACGGCAACATTCAGAATGAGATAAAACGCCTCATCAAAGGGAGTGTTATAGCGGCCTGTCACCGACCAGGGGTCAAGCTAAGATGGTTCGATTTAGTCAAGGTAAAGAGACGTAAATGCGGAAATGTACAACTTACTGGGATGGATCCGTTGACGCTCATAGAGGCGAACTTGCCGCGGTCATACATTGTCCCGTACTTTTTTCCAAAAGGGACATACAACGATTGCTGTAGCTGGAAATTAGCAACTTATTGTAATTATTGCTGGGAGAAGTCTTGTAAAACATACCGCAAGTCGACTGTCGACCCATGTATAAATGTACGAGTCGCTCCATTCCATGCCGAAAGTATGGAAATCATCTGAATAATCTCCCCTCGTCATGTAACGAACTCCATTGGTACGCCAAAAGGCATCAAGGGCACTGTTAGGGGCCCAGTGGAGAGTTCCTCCAACTTCGTTGCGACCGCCTTTATATCTGCACGTTGCTTAGTGTTGAACAATAGGAACAATCTACTTAGCGAAACTTACTTTTCTCCATCATTTCCTTTAGATTCCATGATGTCGATTTCACCACTGAGTGGCCATGCTCCGTACGTGTCAGCCTCCGGAAGCATCCTAAAAGAGTTATTTATGAGTCCTTGCCCCAGTTACAGAGGGAGATGACTGCTTACCAGATAGCTGGCCAAAGCCAATCTCCGCGAGGAAGCTTGGCAGTCACCTCTACCTTGCCGTAAGTGATATTGTGTTTTCCTTTCGTTGTCAATCTCGCACTCCTGACGGGATTGATCATTGTCTGGGTTGTGATGTTGCTGACCCGTACACAATTATCCGCACCAGTGCCGGTGCACGTTCCCTCCTTGGTGAGATTGAGCGTATATCCATTTAGCAACTGGTCCAGACTGATTTCGGCAGAAGTACTCTGCGTTGTGAGCGTAGGAACAATGTGCAGGCCGTCCGTGTCTGTGTAAGCATTTTGCGCGTCGTTTGTAGCCCAATCGAATGAACCAACGCCGAATCCACCGACTTGGATCTCGTAGTTCCAGTCATCTCCGCTGATTCCGTTTTGGAAGTCGTCTTCGAAAACTAAACAGTACTAGATATTTATTAACCCAAAAAATGATAAGCTGGGAGGTAAAAAAAGAATCTTAAAGTTGGACTTACCGGCGGATTCTCCACGCTTTCCCAGCCGGAGTAAATAATGTATGCTCCAAGGCCCAAACCGACGATAGTGAGTACTATGAAAAAGACTTTGTCCCATATCATTCGCGGATCTTTCTTTTCAGTCCATGGCTTTTCATATGCCCCTATCAGCCGAGCTGATTTGAATTTTCTCTGTCGAAGGGGCTTTGCTTCTGTAAGGAATTAATTGACCGGCTCATGCCAAGGGATAGTGTAGAGGTAGAGCGTACCTGAAAATGTAGCTGAAAATGCAGCGTATGAAGAACGATGTGCAGAAGAGTTCAGCGATCTTCGGTCTTGAGGGGTAAGAAAAGGATTGCTGTGAGTTTGCGAATGATCCCGGACAGACCGTTCCTCAACGTTTTTCACAGACTCCTGTGTCACGTATGCCATGGATTTTTCCATATTGTTTAGTTTTGGAAATTTATGGTAGTACGTTCTTGTTCTGCTGCTCAGACAATAATCTAGGGGAGGAGACAGGTCGAACTTTTATGAAGCGAAGGGTCGAGGCACAGCCCATGGGGTTTTCACTGTTAGCAACATTGCCGCCAGGCGAGTGAAGGAAATACAAGCGAGATGCAAGTTTTGATTCGCTTGTTATTAATTCCATTGACTTTTCCTTTAGCTCTAGGAGCTATAGCTACGCCTGGAGCTTGTGGACTGATAAGGCACTAATACATCTTTGTGGCGTTGAGGACAGACCGTTCGGCAAAATCGCATAGTAGCTGAGAATTGACTCGTTACCAAGATAAAAATAAATCCCAAGTGGTAAGTAGATGCAATATTAGGCGACCACGTGTGGTGCTACGTAGCGATTGTTGGAATTTTTTTTTTAAGAAAGATTACGCCACTAGGGTGGCTTCCCTGCTCACATCTGCAGGTGGACGGAATCAGATCCATCCAGATTCTAGACCATGAGTTTATTTCCTATACGAATACTAATCTTTCAATAAAATACCATAGTTCTGTAATCGGATCACTGTAAATTTACAAACTAGCTCAGATAACGCTAAAAAACACAACTATGGCAACAACGCCCCCAACAAACCCCAGACTCATTCGGTAATTCGCACCACCATTTGAGCTGTCACTGCTACTGCTACTACTAGAATTACTTGAAGCAGGTTCATTTCCTGTTGCTGCACCACCAAGATACCAGCTCCCTATATCCGTGAGAAGGCCGTCTTGGGTTAGCATGGCAGCATTAGGGCCCACATTGGAGACAGATGAGCGAAAAGAGCCAAAATAAGAGTAACGCTCGATGTAGTCAAGGCGATCAAAGTATTCGGCCGACGTTTGAAAGAAAGATTGCGAGTCTGATAAGCTGGCATCGGCAAGTGCGTATTCCGTGATCCAGAGGGACGTATTTGGATACCTGTTTACCATAATCAGAGAGCCGCAAATTGTGCCTAAAAGAAGATATTTAAACTCACGCTGCAACAACTTGACCAATATGACTTGCTAGACCCTGGAAATCCCCATACCAATGTATAGGAATAAAATCGACAGTGCAGTTCGTCTTTTGAGACGTACAATTCCCGAAGAATTCGCTCAGCCAGGTGAAGCCGCTTTGACTCCCTGTCACTGCAGGTGCACCAAGTTTGACATTTAATTTGCTGAGCGGCGCGATATCATTAATCCAAATCGTCGCTGCTGTTTCCGGTGCAATATCACTTCCTCCCACCGAGGATGATCCATCTGGTTCGTTGAATGTAAGAACATGGGTGATATTCCGCTCTTCATCCTTGATTAAAGATTCCACGCTAGACGCAAAATTGGAGCTGTTTGATGAGCCCCAAAGCATCGGCACGAATTCAAACTCGGCCTGGCTTCTGTTGGAGTAGGCATTCGACGGAGTGGGATCATAATTGTAGTACCAGGTCAGATCCGTGCCATTCTCAACCCAAATCTGAGCGTCGGAAGGGTGCTCTGAAGACGGAATGTAGATAAGCCCGCGTTTCGTTGACGATTGAAACTTGGTACTCCCACTCACGTCGAGGGACAGTGCGAAGGGGAGGCAGCTTGATGCGAGCAAAATCGCAGCAGTCGGCATCTGCATTTTCATTTCTTGTCACCGACAACTAAACAAGCTGGTTTGCATCATGAAAAGTAAATGCGACAAGTATTATTTATTTCCCGTTATGACTTTTACAGCTACCATTTTTGCCGAGCCATGGGAGGCGAGAAAGAACAAACATCGACAGACTCGCCAACATGTTCCGATTGCATAGTCGGCTAAAATGCTTCAAGATCTTATCGTTATCGAGTTTTTCAACGTAGACCACGCCAACGACTCGCATATCATCCACCAAGGTCCTTTTACTGGCTGTGAATGGCTCGTTGTTGGCGCCGGTGCCCTATAGTTATGGCTAGCCGCAGCCACCCGCCGTCAGCGCCAACCCTGTGTTCGACACGTCCACCCGGGCGATTTTAGATGCGTTGTTAGCGTCATACAACGGGTTTAGTGACACAGCAGAGTTTCCGATAAGGGGTTATCCCGCTGGTTCACCGCGAATCGACTCGACGTCAAATCGCCGGTAGTGCGATGGCGAACCACAGAACGCTGTGCCCTGGATCCTCTTATTTCCGACAAGGCCAATCACAGTGGCTCGATTTCCTCGCTGTTGTCTACTGTGTTTCAATAGTTTACTCTGTGGCGGAGGTCGAGACCAAGCCAAGGCAGACTCTAGATAACCCTATAGCTATTATTGAGCCACCAAGCAGTGCTCTTACGATGAATACAGCCACAGTCGGCGTATCCGAACAGTCCCAGCAACCACATGGTGCCATGTGTACGCATTATCTAGCCCTGGTATTAACTCGGCTTTCTTTTGACTCGGACTGGGCTAGGCTCGCCATTTCGAGACGAAATGGGATTGAAGAAGCGAGACAGGCAAGAGGGCAAGAATAACAGACGATGTTTGATTTTTTTTTTTTTTTTTTTTTTTTTTTGATTTTTTTACAGCTAAGAATTCTGTAAAGCAGCTTTAAGATGTATTTCATTGGATATCCGTATTCTCATGGCAGCTAGACAATTTCTCATAAACTTTGGTAGCCGCCTGTTCTACAATTCTCCCTCTCTCGGTAGAAGGACAGACAAGGGCCAAAAAGAGGCAGAATTCTTGTTCCTTTGATTTCTCCAAGGTCAGAATCCGAACATGGCAATTATCACTCCTCCCAGCGCGGGCTACACTCCGCGCCCGCCTATGTCGCCGAGATATTCTCACAATCAATTGCCAAAGAAACTGCTTGAGGGAATGAAAGACGTTGATGGATACACACGCTCTGTCACTGTAAGAATAATTGAATGCCTACTCATAATTGAACCCTAACGTTGGAATTTCTAGATGTCACAGTTCCTCCACCGACGATTTCAGGAACAAGGTTGGCTCCAGCCTGATCCGGCCGCGAGACTCGCTGCATCACTAGGAACGGTGATGCGTGCTGAGAACACCGACGATGACGAAGAGGAGACCAAATACATTACAAAGCCAGAAACTGTTGATTCAGACCTCAGGGCCATCAGTGAACAACTTGGTCTTGCAATTGTTTTCACCATGTCCTCTGATATCACTGCCCTGGTTTTCAAAAGGGTTGGCCCTAACGACTCCGAGATAACGCTGTCTCCGAATAACATCACAGTGCCTGTTGTTGAGTCACTGAAATCACTTGCTAGCGATACTAGTAACGTGAGGAGAAGAGACTTTTGTTGTTTTGTTCGCCAAGAAAAAGTCGTTCTTGTGTGGAGCAACTCGGCAGAAGAAGTCTTGCTACATGCATCGGATGTAGAAACAAAGCTCATGAGCTCGGTACGTTGTTATGCAACACTCCTTTACCCTCAGAACGCATATAATTTACGACTAAGCTAATTCAATTTAAGATTTGGGGAACGATGATAACCTCAGGGCAGCAAACTCCTCGCCACAACCGTCACCATACCGGGGGTCACTCCTCCTGGCATACAGGAACACCAAGCGTCGTGTCGGAGCCGCCGAGCATGATGCATGGACACAACAGCGAAAAGGCCCTCGTCGCTCTTGACGAAGTAGACCTCACTGCGGAAGATGAGGAAGCAAAAGCGCCAGTGGCACGCCCTTTTCTTCTTTCTCATTCTATGATGGTTGGTCTCGCCATGTGTCTTCTCATGGTCATTGAGTGCCTGGCAGTTCGTTTGATCATTATCGAAATTAAAGCACTCGGGAGCCCAATGCTTCCTCGTCTGGCTCTTCTTGCGCCGCTGCCTATTTTCATGTTCTTCACTCTTTTCTTCACCATTGTCCTTGTTGGAACCGCGTTCCAGATATTTGGTCCGATGAATGACGTGAAGCAAGGTAATTCGAGATATTATAGCTCTCAGCCTCCGGACATCAAGCGCCACCCTGATTATCAGTTTCCTCATGTGACTATTCAGATGCCCGTGTACAAGGAAGGTTTGAAGGGAGTTATCATCCCGACTATCGAGAGTTTGATGCCCGCCATCCGCCACTACGAGTCATTGGGTGGAACTGCCAGTATTTTTGTTTGTGAAGATGGAATGCAGGCAGTCACCCCAGAGATAGCTGAGATGAGGAAAAATTTCTACAAGGCCAACAACATTGGTTGGTGTGCAAGACCACCCCATGGTAAAGATGGATTTACCCGCGCTGGCAAGTTCAAAAAGGCATCCAACATGAACTATTGCTTGAGTTTCAGTTTGCGAGTCGAAGATGAGCTGTTAAAGCTCATGAAGGACAAAGCGGACGCCGAAGGACGAACTCAAGAGTCTCTTTCTATCGATGAAGAAGAAGAATTGTATGAACAGGCTCTACAGACTATGATTGAACTAGATGGAGGAAAGACCTGGGCGGCTGGCAATGTTCGTATGGGAGAGGTTATTCTCCTGATTGACTGTGATACTCGAGTGGTGAGTACACCAATGCGTCTTGCTCCCTTACCATTGACGAACTGTTAACTGACTCAATTCAGCCCGTCAACTGTCTCTCACTAGGCGCATTGGAAATGGAAGAAAGCCCTTCGGTCGCTATTATTCAACACGCCTCTGGTGTGATGCAAGTCATTAATAGTTTCTTCGAGAATGCCAGTACGTGTTTCACAATATCCCCATCGCACTGCCATAAACTAACAACACAGTCACTTACTTCACCAACCTCGTTTACTTGCTGATCAAATTTTCCGTCGGTAATGGCGATTGTGCGCCATTTGTCGGTCATAATGCATTCCTTCGCTGGAAGGCCATTCAAAGTGTTTCTTTTATGGAAAATGGGGTGGAGAAATTTTGGTCTGAAAGCCATGTTTCCGAGGATTTTGATATGTCTCTTCGCCTGCAGACTGCTGGATTCGTAGTCAGATTGGCCACTTACGGTACTATTACAACCTCTTCACTCTTGATGACAGGAAACGACTAACTTTTTAACAGATAAGGGCGAATTCAAGGAAGGTGTTTCTCTCACAGCCTTTGATGAGCTGCTACGATGGGAGAAGTATGCATATGGCTGCTCGGAACTGGTATGTCCTTTCTTAAGAGAACCATTTCCTTCTCATTTGGCCTCTTGTTAATTATTCGCAGATCTTCCACCCTGTCTATCAGTGGATTTATCGTGGACCTTTCACCGAGCTCTTCCGTCGTTTCCTATGGTCTAATATGAAGATCTCAGCCAAGTTCACTATCTTGGGATACATTGGCACCTATTACGCCATCGGTGCTTCTCTACCCCTCTCGATGGTTAATTATTTCCTTACTGGTTGGATTGCCGATTCACTGGACCACAGTTACTTGCCAAGCTGGGACATGCTTTGCGGTACCTTGTTCATCTTCTTGCTTGTCAGCCCGATTACCTTTGCATGGTACAGACATCGTCTTGGCGAGAAGAATCTATTCTGGGCTTTGCTTGAATCCTTTAAATGGATGCCATTTTTCTGTGAGTATCAAGCCACCAAGGTCTCGTATTTATTTCTTAGCTAACAAGTATCTGTGTACAGTCGTCTTTTTCGGAGGAATTTCCTGGCACATTTCCTACGCTCTTCTAGCTCACATGTTCTGCCTCCCTATCGAGTGGTCCTCAACAGCCAAGGAACTTGAAGCTGGGGGTTTCTTCGTTGGTATGGAGAGGATTTGGCAATCATTCAAGTATGTCTTGTTCTTCATGGCTTGCCTCACTGGTGCTGTTATCTATTTGGCTTTGTATGCGCCAGTTGGGTGGAGAATCAGTGCGTGGACGAGTATCTTCCCGGTTGCCAACCAAATTGTTGGCCATGTGCTGCTGCCTGTCATGACGATATTGCTTTAGACGTTTGATGTTGATGGTTTTGTTGGTTATTAGCCACATCGTATCTTTTTCATTTGTCGTCCTTATATACGTGCGTGGTGTTGTTTTTCTTTCTTTTTTCTTTGCAAGCGGACGGAGTAGTTGAGAGACGTTATCTGTCTAATAGAATGTCTAATATCGTCAATTGATTTATAGTTAGTCATCTCCAGTATCAATTAAAAGAAAATTCAAGTATATATAGATTTCCATGTCTGACTCACGGTTAACTTGAGACCAGTTGATTCATTGATATATATGGCGTTGTTGTCTAGATGTCTTTGGACAGATACGATATATATACTCTAGGATTGAACTGCCTCGCAGAAATTACGGACATTGCCCGCAAAATAATCCTTTTTAACTCATATTTTAGAATATCAAATCCTTTTTCTGGGTGGCAAATAGCTCCGTATGGGTCCACTATATGAAAGACAAAAGGTCAGCTGGGTGAGCCTCAATAAGGCACCGCTTCATTTTAAAAGGCCCAGAATTAAATTATCTACGGTATTATCCCTCATCAAAGTACGCTTTAAACCATTAAAAGCTACATTAAAAGCTCCCTTACTACCTTCCTTCTTTCTGCAGATCAACTTCCCTCCCAAATCAATCAACCTTCCTCAAGTCAATCATCACTGCTCACAATTTTATTTACACTGAGCGACACAAAATACATCTTCAACATGACGTATCGACTGTGTTAGTATATGTCCTACACCATATTTAGCATCCGAGTCTCTCGCTGACACTTTCTCAAATGTAGCCAAGGATACCAGCCGCACTAACGGCGAGGCCCGAATAACGCCCCGTCGTTATCATTACTCCAACAACGAGGAGTACTTGAAAGCCCTGCAAGAATTCGATAGGGTTTCGTCGTCCCTTACACCTCGAGGTGTAAACACCTTGGGTGAAGATACCTTGGGCGAAGAAACAAACCGGGTTCGCCGGCGTAATACTCGGTCGACGACACATAGAGTTAGGTCTAGGGTTCACACCAGGGCTCGCACGAGGGCTCGCACGAGGGTTCGCGCCAGGGATACACCAAATCCAAATTCTCTTCGAGTGAGACATAGGGATACTGAGATACCCTGGTCCCTCTTATTTCCCTATTTTTTTATCATTGGCCACTCTGTGCTTATGTTCTACATTGCATATTATTTTTTTACACTTTGGAGACCGTACCTTTCAGGAGGAGGACGTTCATTTGGAGCGAAATAATCTCTTGGGGTTGTTTTTTGGGGTTTTTTTTTTCTTTTTTCTCTTTTTTTGAATTTACCCAAGTTGACGTTCTCATTGTTCTAAATATTCATTATTTGGCTCGTTGAATTCATTCGTTGAATTTATTCGTAGAATTAATTGATCTCACCTGCATATTTAGATTTAAAGTCTACTAATTTGTATACTTTGTGGAATTTAATCACTATACAATAGAATTTGGTATTTCTTTATGCTAGAATAGTTTCAATACTCTTTTGCCATTGATTGCTAGGGAGGTACTAAGACCTAGGGATCATTAACTCTAACCTTGGCCTAGCAAGAAACAAATACGTCCACCTTGTTCAAAATTTGAATCAAGTTCTTTCATTCATTAGACAAAAAGATTCGTCAAGGATATACAATGAATTGTTCGCTGTTGACTGGAAATAATGTCCTTGAAATATTCTCACAAAGAATCAATGTTCAAATTTCCGGGACTTTCAAGTCATAATACCACACCAGTAAACCCCCTTATCCACCATCAGCAGGTATAAAAGGAGCGAATTTTTCTCTTGTAAATCACCTATTCATTCTCAGATCTTCAAGTCTAAGCCAAGAAAATACTGTCAACTCAAGAATTTTCAGCTTAGCAAAGATCTCAGTCTGCAGCATCGAAAATGGCGACCACTTCACCAAAGAAGAAAGTTACTTTTGACCTCACTCCTACAGTGATAGAGAGTCATTATTCACTAAAGAAAAAGGTTATGTTTGACCTCAATCCTACAGTCATAGAGATTCCTTCTCACATGGTTACAGAGTATGAACAACCTCACATAGTAGGAAAGTGCCTCGAGTTACTGTGGAACCTCGTACTGATGGGTATTGGGACGATATTTTCAATTGTTGCGCCATTCTTCTTCATCATCATGGTTTTCAAAGTATGTATATTATACATTTCTACGGCGCGGGCTATTTTGGGTACCATATTAGAAATAATTGATGCTATCTTCTTCTGACGCCTTTGAAACTTTATTGTAATTTATGGGATAATACTGTCATGAATTCATAGTTTTAAATTTGCAATTGTGCATATTTTGTCTAATTTAATATTTTTCTTGGTTATCATGTTGGACCACTTTTATCTCTAACAATTTATCTTCCTTGTTTCCTTATCAAAGACAATAACAATATCGTTAGTAGAGGTTTAAATGCATATATAGTATTGGAAAAAGATAATAGTTTTATAAGAAATCTTAGTTGAACAAAGACACTGCGGAATATATCTGTTACCGCCTTTGAAGGATTACCATAACAACCCTCCGTCAACACCAGTTGACATCAACACATCCACACGCGCATTCACCGCGCTACTCAAAACCGTGTTTCCTTTTCAGTTGCAGGCCTTTCCCTTTGGGAAGGTTTCTGTCAAAAGGTCTGTTATCATCCTCTTGTAGAGTGTGCAGACTCTTACATATCTCACTTCCAGGCAAAATGTCGCAACCCTCCCCTCGCCAGACACCACAACAAACTTTTACTCCCTTCAGAAAAAGAGACAGTCCTCAAAGCAGTCCAGCGCCAGCTTCTCCAAGAACTCCCAATCAGCCTACACCTTCACCAAGGCCCAGTCCATCTCGTGCTCCTGCGTCCTCCCCTCGACCCGACGCGCCAAAGAGGACTCGGTTGACCAGAGAGGCTCGTCGCAACCCTCCTGAAAAAAGAAGCAGCAACAACAACGACGGCGACAACGATAGCGGGGATGATGATTTTATCGAGCATGAAGACGAATACGAATGGTTAGATCCAATTATTCCAATTCTCGTGTATTCGCCGTTTGTTTTCTTGGTCTACAGTGTGCTATTGTTCACCTTCCTGTGTGTGAAGGCTTGGATGGCTGGTATCCCATTAGAATCTATGTGGTTGTTCCTTTAGTCTTGAAGATGGAAGAAAGGTCTATTGGTCGTGGTTACCAGGATAACATTTGTTAAAAAAAAAAAAACTCTAGAGTTTTGTGTTATGAATGCAGTGATATTAGGAGAAAGCCCTATAAAGAAGGAGATTGGTTTCATTAAAAAAATTCAATACAGTAACATTTACCTTTGTTAAATCCACCCTTATCAATATCATTAAACGCCATATCCAGAAACAAAATTCCCCTTCATATTCCCATTTGTTTGTTTTGTTCCTCCCGCTTCACCAATCTCCCATATCAACATCCCTCGGCATGCGCACCACGAAAAACCCGCGACGATAGTAATGCGGGTCGGTGAATCCACATAGCCAATAAATGGTCATCACGATTATGGCCTCGAAAAGACTTCTGTAGTACATCCATAATAAAAGGAAGACTATCACCATTCTAGCCGTGTTGCTCCTAGCCACATCCATCAAGTTCGGCATTGTGAATACAATCTCCCTGTTTCTGTTAGAGGACGAGATTTTAGCGGAGATGGTATTATCGAAGTGGTGGTTTGAAGTGGTGGTTTGAAGTGAGGGGTTGTAGTGAGGGTGTGAGGTGAAGGTTCGTAATGTCTTCTCGATAGCTGTCAGATGTGAACGCGTTTGATATTAAATAGGCTCAGATTACCTTATTGTCCAAGGAGATTAGGGATGTTTTAACTGTCAAATAACCATTCAAATGGCGTGAAACAAAGGCTTTTTGTTCTTTTTGCTGATATTTCCTCAAAGGCACGAAGAAATCCAGGGAAACAATTGGACCATGCCGATTTTTTTCTGGTTTTATAGGTGTCAAGAGCAGGCGTTTCATGTACATCCTTTATAAATGCTTTGAGGTTGGTTTAGACTACTGCATCGTTGCTGATACATGATGCTTAGTTTACAATATTGGGATATAATCTTGTAACCATTGGTTTAGCCAGTACTACTCAATTCTTTGTCGACCATATTCCAACTTGTATCTAAGCTTTGAGTAAACAGTCGACAGAGACAAATTGACCAAAACCCCAAGATCCAAACACAATGAACACCAAAGACGCCGTGAAAGTTCCAACACCGATTGAAAAGTGGCAAAAGGACAAGCCAGATCCGCAATCACCAGCACACAACTCCAAGGAACGCCTTTCTGTGATATCTGGGGAGCTTGTGTTGGCCCCCATTGCAAAAGAAACCATGCAGCCCATGTTAACCCTCGCATAGGAGCTCTAGGAGCTCCAGCCAGAATTTTCCCCACAAAAAAAGTGCGTGTAGAACGACGACGAGGAGACATAGTGGCAGAACGAGAAGAACCAGAACGAAAAGTTGCTTAGTTTTCTGCAGGAACCAGATGATGTCCCATGCTTGGTTGGCTTCTCTTTGGAGGTGACTTCGTTCGGTCCTCCCAGCTGGTGCACTATGCGGGGCGAATGAGTTGTTTCTAAGCCTGTAGCCGGTCAGACCTGGTGGAGGTTGTCTGGGGTCATAGAATGCAGGGTGACGACCAGAGTTGGGAGGAGTCATCATTGTGGATGGATTGAAGAAAAAAAGTCTCAAAATGGAGTTGTTGTGAGATGTTGAAGAGAATTCTCAAATGTTTGAGATGCAAGGTTTATAACAGGCAGCCCGGTGAAAACAATGTTTACTTCACGTGCCTGAGTGTAGGTACCGAAAAGGTGACCGCATACACTACTAGTCACAAGACCTGTGTGTTTGTTTGAAAGGATGTCCGGACAACAAGTACTTGTTTGGGAGATGCAATTTTTTCGGTGCTGAGGAGGGGCAAGGGTCGGCCAAACTGAATGTTATATCGGTATTAGGAAACATAGATCATCAAATTCCACTGGAAATGATACACACAAAATAGGTAACTTCTCGCAAAGGGAAAAAAGGTTGTTTGAAGTGTCATCTCATGATAGTTTCTTCGGCCTATCACGTCGAACTTGCACTCATTTGGCCTTTTCAGTGGCTGCCTTGGTCTCTGCCAGCGAATCCACAACCTTGTCGAAGCCCCAGCGGACATATACCCAGATCACCCAGCAACCGATAATCCATGGCAGCATCACTCCGCCCACCCAAAAAGTTACGCCGAAGAATCCCAGCAGCAGTGCTCCGCTGAGGATGCAGACAACGAGCCCTTTCTCCACGCCGCGGATGTTGTTTAACTGCAGTTCGATGTCGTCGAGAAAGGCGAGAAAATATGAAAAAAGGACGATGAGGCTAGCCATAACTGCATCGCTGCTTGTGTTTTGAGGCTGTTTGTGGTTGCATTTCTCGCAGGTGATCGACGGCCTTGTGGTGGCTGGTTCGTGGCCGTTGAGAGACCGGAAGGGGTTCAAGCGAAACAACGGCATCGCTGCGCTTTCTGTGTTTGATTTCTGTTGAATCCATAACTATCATATAATATTACCACCTGGAAAGTACCTACAAGCGGTTGCTTTGTTGTGGTGATGCCTGGTCCAGGTAGTGGTAGAGAGGCGGGAGAGTTGCTGTGGCCAAAAGGCAAGAGTGGTGGCGATGCTAAAGATATCTTCCCAGGTGTCTTTCTCTTCACGCATCCTCTCTTTGAATGCGACAAACAGCGTGTTTGGTCTTTTGTCGCACAACGGCCCTGTTTCACATCACAATGGCAGCAACTGAAAGACTGCATCAGTTTGTTTCAAGTTATCCGTTATATATTAACATATCACATATAATGTGCAAACAAAAGACAAGACAACAAACAGTTTCAAAGTTTGTTCCGCTCAGATCCAATACCTAACAGCCCAAATCTGCGAGATAAAATTATATTCGTATTCCATTTTGATAGCCTCTAGATATATACACCTTCAAGCCATACAACTCATAACTCCGCCCTGGTTTGTCAGGTTGGATTTCATTTTGAAACCCTTACAGAACACTTTAAGAGGTACATTGCTTTAGTCGAGTAATGGATAAACATGTATATACGACATTCTTCGGCGCTAATATTGAAGATACTAGTGCAAACACTTCAACGAATGTCGTATAATTAAACATTGGAAGCCATGAAACCCTAAAAAATCCCAGTAAGTATTACTTTCAACATTGAATGTTAGCTAAAAATTTTGGGTGATTTTTGGTATTAATAATATTAATGAAATACCCTCCAGAATGAACTCAAGTTCAATTCGAGAGCTGAAGTCCCATATTAGTAAATACCATCGCCTGGCCAGTGTATCACATGGCGATTATCCCACCAGGGTATGAGACAGGAACCCTTTAAAGTTTAGACACCTTAACATGCTGATTAAGCTCAAGTCTAGGACTGTTCACCAGCTTCCGACAAAGAGATCATACTGCATCGGAGGTTTTTTTTTTTTTTCAGCGAGGTGATCCACTGAAGGAAAGTGTGCCATGATGACCAAATATCAACATCAACAAAAGTTTCCTAGGCGCTGATGAAGCGTACCCAGTGTGGACACTAGTATGTTGCGGCGCTTAATCTGGCGGCTGGGAACAAAGAAAAAATAATGGAGACTCCTATTTTGACTCATATTTTGACAAATATCAATTGATGTTGGGGCCCTGGATCTAGTAGCCAGGAACAAAGAAAACAAATTACACCGCAGCGCCGTACACTAAATAGCCCAACAAGCGCTCCTGGCTCCCTCACGTATCTCACACCTTTAACCATCAATTGATCAAACTTGCCTACTATCACTTAGTATCAGAGTGATATCTTACTGTACTTCAGCTATGGACAACTCAGTAGAGGACAGCAAAGGTCATGTTGCCATAATAGGGAGTGGCCCAGCGGGTCTCTTCGCTGCATGGGCTCTCCAGAACGGGGGATATACCGTGACCATTTTCGAAAAGGTAAGACAATACAATAACTCTCTGTTATTAGCGGTAGGCGGCGATTGATACCGAGATGCAGAGCCAAGAACTTGCACTAGATGGCCATTCATTTTGCTGGAATGATTCTGTCATCGATATCCCCATGCGCACCTTCTCAGGGAAATACTACGCCAACTTATGCCAAACTCTAGACCATCTGGGTGTCAAAACCCGCATTCGACACTTTCAATATACCTTTATGGAAAAGGGCCAGGAGTATTTCCAATTTTTCTCAAATTTCCATCGCATACTCCCTTGTGTCACGAACGGGATCTTTGCCAATCTTTTCATTTTCGCCTGTTACTTGTGGTATACTGTTGCCATCTTTCTCTTCCCGCCATATATCACCAAACTAGGTGACAACAAAGCCAGGACTGAAAGCCTGGATGAGTACGCTCGTCGAATTCGGCTGCCTGATGTTTTTCTTGATCGATATCTATTGCCCCTTTCTCGTCTGTGGCAACATGTGGCCACAGCCACCTTCGCAACTTTCCGGCCGCATATATCGTGGGTTATAGGAAGCGAGCCCTGGCAGCTCACCACCGGACGGTGTGCAATATGCGAGATTTACAGGAGCGCCTTGCTAAAGGTACTAGACAACAATTGGGATCTGAAGTCGTTTCAGTTGTACCTGATAATGGCAAAGTGGTTGTCACATGCCTCCACCCTGTGTCCAAAAATTCCGAAACAGCCACGGTTAGAAAAGCCGTTTCTGACCACGCGATACTGGCTGTAAGTGCCAAGTGTGCTAGTCAAATTCATCTTCCTAGCTCTCGGTTGACTTCGCAATTATCGAGTTGTCAAGTGCGCGTCTCTGTCTCTCTCCAGTCGAAGGAAAAGCAGGTCATACAGAGACGAAACTGGCCTACAGAAACACTCATCCTTGATACCTGCGAGTACCCTACGATGGGAATGGTCACATGCTCAACTCATCTTCAGTCTAATGGAGCTGCCGTGTCAGTGAAGGCATATACACTTGAAGGAAGTGAAGATTATGAAGACGACCACGCACTTCACGTTGTCAACCTCACCCGTCCTCTCCCAACGCCGGACTCGCATGATTTGTTACTGGCTGCATTTGGGAAGCAGAATTATTTGAGTGATTCAAAGTTCTGGAAGAATGGAGACGGAAACGTTTATCTCGCAGGCGGGTATGCCTCAGCTGGTCTCCCCCTGCTCGAGGCATGCGTTCGCAGTGCCCTTGAAGCTGCGGAAGAAATCGGGACAGAAATACCTTTTTCTATAGTACGATCTACTCCTTTTTGAAAGAGTCGTGATTTGCGTTGAGGTGATTGTAAAGAACTGGTGCCTCGTTGGGACCTGAAATGGGGTGACTTTTTTTTTTTCAAAACATGTATTAGTAAATCTTAAAATGGGGCAGCAAATACACGAAGCTGCTCCCTAGTTAACCTAACACGATCTTGAAAAGATATCTCTGTCGTTCATCTAAATTTCTGAGGTTCAATGTTATTACTCGTGCGCCTACATAACAAGTGTTTAATGTTTTGGGGACATAGTTGGTTTTGCGTTTTGCATTGACATCAAGGGGATTACACGCAATCTAACCTTGCAATCCTTTAGCATCTCGGATCGTATTAATTGCATGTTGGAATACCCTGGGTATGGCCAATGACAACTCTTTATTCATGACATCCAGGTTGATTTCAATTTCAAAATGTTGAGCGCTTAGACCTGGTAATTTAGTCGCCGAACTCAACACATTTCCATGTACAGTAGCAACGCCGATCCGAGACACCCGTATGTAACCCGGAGATTTGTGCCTTTTACTACTCATAATGAATCATACGACATTGCCATATTATCATTGGCCTACGCTTTGACGCACTGCCAGGCTACCAGGCGGACTTTCCGGACTTAAGCTTCCGTGGATGGAGTCGGATAGCTTCACATGTGAATTTAAACCCGACTGCCCCTCCTATATCAACTATACATGTACATGTAATTGACCACGCCAGATTATATCAATCAACTGTATCAAATATACATACATCTTTTTATTCTTATTTTTCTCGCCCTCATTACTACCTCAATGGCCCAACCCCAGAACCAGGCTGCTTGGATCACAGCCCCCAATCAACACCCGTTCGATATCCACGATGCTCCTTATCCGTCTCCAGGACCAGGCGAGGTCGTTATAAAAAGCGCTTCTGTTGCTATAGTAGGATATACCACATATCCTTGTTTGCTCCTAGAGAAATTAACTAACTGGTTTGCGTAGAACCCTGCTGATTGGAAGATCCAGTACGTTCTGCTCGGTTTACTTTGGCTGCGTATCAACCTAACACTCTCTGCTCGCTGTAGATCGAGCGACCAAGGGTTCTTGAAGTATCCGTTTATTCTTGGTGAAGATGTTGCTGGTATTGTGGTCGATGTCGGCCCTGGCGTGACACGTTTTACCAAAGGACAAAGGGTCCTCGCGTATGCATTCTATTCGCCTTTACACAAAAGGATAACATGAGCTAATCTAACGCAAATTCAAAAAAAAAGATACCTCGACGGTTTGGGAACAGGCAACCCCGCCAACTCGGCTTTCCAGCTATACGTGCTAGCCAAGGAGATCCTGACCTCCGAAATCCCGGAATCCGTAACCTTTGAACAGGCCGCCGTACTCCCCATTGCGCTTGCCACTTCCGCTGCTGGCCTTTTCCAAGATGACGCTTTGAGTCTCCCATTACCATCGGCTGACGCAGAGCCCAAACCAACTGGCAAAACACTGCTGGTCTGGGGCGGCGCGTCGTCTGTTGGTGCAACGGCAATCCAGCTTGCCGTTGCCGCTGGCTTGACGGTGATTTCGACTGCATCGTCTAAAAACTTTGAGCTGGTCAAATCGCTTGGCGCAAGTACGGTTTTTGATTACAAGTCGCCTACGATCGTCGAGGATGTGGTCAAGGCCCTTTCCGGCACGGATTTCGCTGGTGTGTATGATGCTATCGCCGAACCACCGACGTTTGAGGCAGTACGCGCCATCTTGGCCAAGTTGGAGTCGAATGCCAAGGTTGCGATAGCTCAGCCATACGACAGGCCAGAAGAGAAGCCAGGGCCAAAATTTGGTAAGCCTCCCTTCAAAACTGATCTAGCTGATATCCGCTGACGTATATCACTCTTTGCCTTCTAGTTATCGCTGTTACTGTTGCCCACGAGCCGCATAAACATGTCGCCAAGGCAATCTGGAATGATTTTGTGCCAAAGGCGCTTGTGAATGGGCGTCTCAAGACGAAGCCGAATCCGGAAGTTGTTGGCAATGGCCTGAAGGATATTCAGCATGCTACTGACCTTCTAAAGAAGGGCGTGTCTGCTAAGAAGCTCATTGTGAATTTTTAGGCAGCCACGGCTTAGTGCGTAGCAGATCAAATTCATGAGGGAAGGATGTGTCATCTTTCAAATGTTGCTTGTAGCAGGAAGGAGCAGTCAACATCTTGATATCCCGAACCTTCTAGCTAATGAATTGGAACTTGGGTAAAACTGTATGTATTTCCTGGTAAGAACCTCTCAATGGAATTGCAAATCATGAATCCGAGACAGGCGAGTACTTCAATACTAGCTTTTTTCTGATGCCTACATAATACAGTTTAATCTTTCTTCTGGTACATACGACCATAGGGTGTGGAAAACAGGGCTTCCCGTCCGCTCAGCCGTACTTAAGCCACACGCCGGCTG